>JALGBA010000140.1:0-188570 GCA_023970755.1 Azemiops feae
CCTATTGGCTGCCGCCTGGAGGCTAACCATATAAATAGCTGCATTGCAGCTATTTCAGTTGGTTCTGTTCTGAGTTCAATAAACTTGTTCCTGTTTACTCCGTCTCGCTTAATGCCTGAAGAACCAAATACACAACAGTGTAAGTATATTCCATTTACTGAGACTTTTCTGTCTCTCTGTATCACATCTTATCCAAAGTTTTTCTTGAAATTTGAAATATTGAGATATTACTTTCTTTTCTCAGATACCAAAAAATGCACCAAGTGCCCAGATGATCAATATCCAACTGAGAACTGAGTCCAGTGTATCCCCAGAAGAATAAACTTCCTATCCTTTGAAGAATATCTCAGCATCATCCTCATCTCCTTTGCTCTAGTCTTGTTCCTAATCACAGGCTTTGTTTTATTCATATTCATTAAATACCTTGAAACTCCTATTGTCAAAGCCAACAACCGGGACCTCTCCTACATCCTCCTGGTCTCCCTTCTGCTTTGCTTCTTATCCTTCTTGTTCTTCATTGGCCGACCAAGGAAAGCCACCTGCCTTCTCCGACAAACAGTGTTCAGCATTGTCTTCTCAGTAGCCGTGTCGTCTGTGTTGGCTAAAACAATCACAGTAGTGCTGGCATTCCTAGCCTCAAAACCAGGCAATAAAGTGAAAAGATGGTTGGGGAAGAGCTTGGCCAACTCCATCATCCTTTCTTGTTCTGCTGTCCAAATTCTCATCTGTGCCATATGGTTGGGAGTTTATCCCTCATTTCCTGACTCTGATCCACACTCCCAGCCTGAAGAGATTATCCTTCGATGCAACGAAGGCTCTGTCACCATGTTTTATGTTGTTCTTGGCTACATGGGCTTCCTTGCTGCAATTTGCTTCACGGTGGCTTTCCTGGCCAGGAATTTGCCTGGAGCTTTCAATGAAGCCAAGCTGATCACCTTCAGCATGCTGGTCTTCTGTAGTGTCTGGGTTTCCTTCCTCCCCACCTACCTGAGCACTAAAGGAAAATACATGGTGGCCGTGCAGGTGTTCTCCATCTTGGCCTCTGGTGCTGGACTATTGAGCTGCATCTTCTTCCCCAAGTGCTACATTATTATCCTGAGACCAGACCTAAACACTAAGGAACATCTAATGGCAAAAGCAGGGGAATGATTGTGAAATTGTTTCTTAGGCTGATAACTTCTAATTATCCATTATTATTTGTTATATATTTTTCCTTTGGATTTCCTTGAGAACCTATGTTTATTAAAAGTGAAGGAAATAAATATGTGAAGTTTGTTAGTTAAAAATTCAAGATAATCATCAAATACATTAATAATAAATAAATAAGTAAACAAACAAACAAACAAACGAATGAATAAATAGTATGTTTTTTAAACTATTGGTCTTCCTCCCTTTCCTCAGCAAACATGTAAACCAATATTTGGCTTAAGCAACTCTTCAAGACAAGAGATATATGAGTGATTTCCTGGGCTTTATAGTGGTGTAAGCTTGGCAGGTATCTTGAAAGATAATTAGTGAGGTCTGAATCTCATATCTTTCATGGTTCTTTATGTATTGGTATTTTCATTCCCCCAAATTATGGGTTCTACTGGGGAGAAGAGAGTAAGTAACAATAACAATAACAATAACAATAACAATAACAATAACAATAACAATAACAATAACAATAACAATAACAATAACAATAACAATAACAATAACAATAACAATAACAATAACAATAATAAAGTTGGAAGGGAGCTTGGAGGTCATCGAGTCCAACCCCTTGCTCAGGCAGGAAACCCTATACCATTTCGGACAAATGGCTGTCCAGTCTCTTCTTAAAAACTTCCAGTGTTGGAGCATTCACCGCTTCTGGAGGCAGGTTGTTCCACTGGTTAATTGTTCTAACTGTCAGGAAGTTTCTCCTTAGTTCCAGGTTGCTTCTCTTCCTGATAGTTTCCATACGTGTTTCTTGTCTGCCCTTCAGGAGCCTTGGCGAATAGCTTGACTCCCTCTTCTTATGCAAAAACCCTGAGATATTGGATATGCTATCGTCACCCTAGTCCTTCTTTTCATTAAATAGATACCAATTCCAGCAAACGTCCTGATATGCTTTACCTCAAGTCCCATAATTCATCTTTGTTGACCTTATCTGAACTCTTTCTAGAGTCTCAACATCTTTTTTACATCGTGGTGACCAAAACTGGATGCAGTATTCCAAGTGTGGCCTTACCAAGGCATTGTAAAGTGGTATTAATACTTTGTGAAGATGACATGGTGTTGCAACTCTCTCACTGGTTTTGGTGCTCCTTCTCTTTCTCCTGAGGTGCTCTTTCTCAGCAATCTCTGTTCATTTCAGCTCCAGATCAAGTTCCATCTTCTTCATGGCTTCCTCTCTGACAGCCTCCAGTTCCAGCTTCTCTGGGCTGAGGTGCTGAACAGACTTTCTGACTTCTGGTAAGGAATTTCCAGTAGCAGTCATTTATTTATGGCCTGTAACTTTCTGACAGATTTGGCATATCGGTATTCAAGTCAATTGGACTGAAGCAGATTGAAGATAAAATTCATCCTGGTCTGGTTTGGGGAGTCAGTAGCTCAACCAAGCTGAGGCAGGTACAAGAAGGCCATGGGTCAACTCCCGGATTGAAATGAAAATCAACTTTACTAAAGGTGTTGAAAGAAAATACTGTAAGGTTGGAATAGAATAGAATAGAATAGAATAGAATAGAATAGAATAGAATAGAGTAGAGTAGAGTAGAGTAGAGTAGAGTAGAGTAGAGTAGAGTAGAGTAGAGTAGAGTAGAGTAGAGTAGAATAGAATAGAATAGAATAGAATAGAATAGAATAGAATAGAATAGAATAGAATAGAATAGAATAGAATAGAATAGAATAGAATAGAATAGAATAGAATAGAATAGAATAGAGCTGGAAGGGACCTTGGAGGTCTTCTAGTTCAGCCCCCTGCTCAAGCAGGAGAGTATCATCTGAGACAGGTGATTGTCCAGTCTCTTCTTAAAAATTTCCAGTGATGGAGTGCCCACGATTTCTGGGGGTAAGCTGTTCCACTGGTTAATTGTCCTCACTGTTAGGAAGTTTCTCCTTAATTCCAGGTTGCTTCTCTCTTTAATCAGTTTCCAACCATTGTTTCTCATCCTTCCCTCTGGTGATTTGGTGAACAACCTGTTCCCCTCTGCCTTGTGTCAGCCCCTCAGATACTGGAACACTGCTATCATGTCTCCCCTATTTCTTCTTTTCTTTAGATTAGCTAAACCCAAGTCCTATAGCCGTTCTCTGTATGTTTTAGTCTCCAGGACTTTGATCATCTTCGTTGCTCTTCTCTGAATTTTTTCCAAACCCTCAACATCTTTTGATATGGTGACCAAAATTGGCTGCAGTATTCCAGGTGTGGTCTTACTAAGTAAAGTGGTACTAATACTTTGCGTGATCTGGATTCTATGCCTCTGTTTATACAACCCAGGATAGTATTAGTTTTTTTGGTTGCTGTTACACATTGCTGGCTCATAGTCAAGTGATCGTCCACTAGGACTCCAAAGTCCCTCTCACAGTTACTGTTTTTAAGCCAGGTCTCTCCCAATCTGTATTTGTACCTTTGGTTTTTCCTGCCTAAATGTAAGTCTTTGCTTTTCTCCACATTGAAACTCATTTTGTTGGATAGGGCCCATTGTTGAAATCTGTCAAGATCTTTTTGGATCCTGAGTTTGTCTTATGGGGTGTTGGCTACTCCTGTTAGTTTGGTGTCATCTGCAAATTTGATGAGTTCCCTTTCAATTCCCTCGTCTGTGAAGATATTGAAGATTACTGGGCCTAAGATGGAACCTTGTGGTACCCCACTGCTTTCTTCTCTCCATGTGGATGTAGTGCCATTGAGGACTACTACTATCTCCTGGGTGAATTTTGTTAGAACTAAGGGAACAGCTCAGCCTGAAGCTGTTTCCACACACCAGGCATTGGCAGTTTCTCCTCCATGTGGACCCTTCTATGAAGAATAAGTTGCCTGTGATAAGTGAAATTTTGTCATTATCCATTCATTGATATGAGTTTTGTCCTTGTGTGGATTGCTCCCCCTGGCCATGGACACTACGAACCAGTCAGTCACCTGAACCCACTTGCCTCCCAGGGGTCTTGTGGTAAGGAAAAATAGGAGGAAACTACATGTAGGTAATAGATGATGTAAGCATGAATATTCATAATTAACAAGCCTCAAGGTACTTTCCCACCCATCTACTCTTACTATCTTTAAGAATGTGTTATTGTCTTAAGTAAGCAGTGTGCTACAGCTGCCAAAAAAGCCAACACAGTGCTGGGCTGCATTAACAGAGGGATAGAATCAAAATCACGTGAAGTATTAATACCACTTTACAATGCCTTGGTAAAGCCACATTTGGAATACTGCATCCAGTTTTGGTCACCATGATGTAAAAAAGACATTGAGACTCTAGAAAGAGTACAGAGAAGAGCAACAAAGATGATTAGGGGACTGGAGGCTAAAACATATAAGGAACGGCTGCTGGAATTGGGTATGTCTAGTTTAACGAAGAGAAGGATGAGGGGAGACATGATAGCAGTGTTCCAATATCTCAGGGGCTGCCACAAAGAAGAGGGAGTCAAGCTATTTTCCAAGGCGCCTGAAGGCAGGACAAGAAGCAACGGATGGAAACTAATCAAGGAGAGAAGCAACCTAGAATAAAGAGAAACTATGACAGTTAGAAACATTAACAATGAACAACCTGCCTTCAGAAGCGGTGAATGCTCCAACATGGAGGTTTTAAGAAGAGATTTGGGACTCAGACATTTGTCCGAATGGTGTAGGGTTTCCGCCTGAGCAGGGGGTTGGACTCGGACCTCCCAAGGTCCCTTATTATTATTATTATTATTATTATTATTATTATTATTATTATTATTATTATTATTATTATTATTATTATTATTATTATTATTATTATTATTATTATTATTATTATTATTATTATTATTATTATTATTATTATTATTATTATTATTATTATTATTATTATCTTGGAGATACTCTAAGCATGGACTAAGAAACGCCATATTCCTAAAAATGTTAGAATGATCTCAACAGATTGGAGATAAAAAGTGGCTTACCAAAAAATTGTATTTACTGAGCATTTGACTCCACAAAGGATTTTTACAGTAATATTTTTATTGATTATACTACATGACATTTATTAGTATACCAGAGACTATTAATACTATACATAATTCTTTTTTCTTTTTTCCCACCTTTTCTTTTTCTTATTTTAATTTCTACATTTTTAACTTTAAGCATTTTAGTGCTTTTATTGTATATTGCTTTATATCTATATATCTTTCTTTTTTTCAAATATAAATTTAAAAAATAGTAATTGATTTGTCTTGGCTGAGAGTCTCTTAGTGTTTTCTACTAGCAAAGTATAAAGTTCACACAAAAAGTATCCTCTTATCCTCGTTTCTTAAGTTCATCATCATCATTTTAGCTGTTGTCTGTCCACTGCAGGATGAAGGTCCCTTCCGCATGTTTCCAACCTGAGCTTTCTTTTGCCAATTGGGCTTGCAATACTTGCTGATGTCATTGATCCAGCTTGTTTCGGGTCTCTTTTGTGGATGCTTTTTATCAAGTGGGATCCATTCTATGACTGCCTTGGTCCACCTGCCATCGGTTCTTCTTGCTATGTGACCATTTCCATTTCCATTCTTTTACTCTGTTGATATAGCATATACTTTCGTTTGTTCTCTAATCCATGTGCAGGTCTTTCTGTCTTGTCTTGTAATGCCGAGGATGTACCTTTCCATGGCTCTTTGTGCCCCTCCTAGCTTTTGTATCAATTGTGAGGTTACTGTCCATGTTTCACCAGCACATGTTAGAGCAGGTAGCACACACTGATTGAAAACTTTTCTCTTCAGGCATAGGGGGAGGCTGTTTTTTGAAAATTATACTTAGCTTGCCAAAGGCCTGCCAACCATATTTAACATGCCATTCAATTTCCTTTATTGTATCACCTTCCATTGAGATCTATTGGCCAAGGTATATGTAGTGGTCTACTACGTCTAATTCTTTTCCAGGTATAAAAATTGTTCTTTGTTTGGTGAATTTATTAAACATAACCTGGCTCTTTTGCAGGTTTATTTTTAAGCCAAATGTTCTCCTGCTTTGTGCAGCTCTTGTATATATCTTTGTAGCTCTTCTGGGTCTTGTGAGAAGAAACCATCATCTGCAAATCTTAAGTGATTTAAATAGGTGCCATTGATTTTTTATTCCATCTTTTGCTCAGTGTAGTTTGTGAAATATTTCTTCAAGGTAGGCTGAGAAAAGGATAGGTGATATTGTATCATCTTGTTGTACACTTCGTTCTATGTTGATTTCCATTTTAAGATCATTAAGGTAAATTGTTGCCATTGTTTTTTCATATATAAACTGTAGTAAGTTTCTTAAGTTACTACCAGAAAAATCCTTCTTAGGCAGAGTGCATAGAGCTGATGCATTCTTAAACCATTAACCGCTAGGAGTGCTTATGTAAGCAGAAATCTGGAGTATATAATAATAGTAATAATAATGTTAATGTATTTTTATTTTAAATATTTGACTGTCCACATTACAGTTGTAACTGATTGTATTTGAATCTATTTCTATCCTGAAGATACATGGAAGAAAACTGAGCTCTTTGTCCCTTGTGTATTTTCAATCAAACTGTTCCAAATATTCCATAGGTAATATTTGAATGTTTTTCCTCTCCATTTCACTTTGTCATGGATTCTTTTACATAAAGCTTTTCTAGGACATCTTACTTCTCCTATTAAATCAGGAAGGCTAGGAAGAATCCCAGGTTCCCTCCCTTCCTGTTGCTGCTCCATCCTTGTTTTTTTGCCTTAGACTGGGCCCTTGTAGTTACTCCCACTATTTTAGTCACCTTCTTGAGTCCTTTTCTCTGAGTCCAATTTTCTTTAAGCGTAACTTACTAAGTGTAAAATATATTCTAATGACTACGCTACATAGCAAGTTATGTATAACTTCTACCGCTATTACCTGTTCCTTTCCCTGTGCTGTAATTTGGCTTTGACCAATGCAACCATCTCAGTCCACCCAAAGACATTTGTAAAAGGTGTAAAGCTGCCTTGTTCACTAAATGAGGCTGCATCTATGTTCCCAGTATCTACTAAACCTCTCAAAATGGCCCCATTAACTTTTCTTAAGATCATATTGTTTTTCCAAGAGACCCTTGCATTATTGCAGCCATTCCCCTTTTTTCTCCAGCTTCTACAGTCTTTGGACCAATGACCACTTTTCCCACAGTTCCATTTTTCCTTTCTCTTTCTTTTGACTATCCCCTAGGTCCAAATTCATATATATATTTTCCATGGGATGGTTGCAGTATCGATTCTCAAGATTCATCCAATGATTCTGGATGCCTTTCCTTTAGTGCCAACAAAGTCGTCCCGGGTTCAGCTCTATGGCGCCATTTTCTCTGGAGGCTTTTCCCACAGTTGCAAAAACTATGGGTCCCTCTGACCTCCCATTGTCTTCCTTTAACTTGGGCAGGAGCTGAAGTCTTCTTTATTCCTTTGAATTTTCTCTTCTAGCTTTTTAAAGTTCCTAATTTCTGGAACAGTTCTTCTTATTCTCCACTCTCTTTCTGCATCTTCCCTTCCAAACATCCTCTGACTTTTTTCCTGCCATGTAGTTCTCAGGCAATTCAATTGACCTGATTCTGGGTTGTGTTCTTGCACTCAAAACCTCACTTTGGTAGGGAGTATCTGTAGAATACAGATCTGGAGTATCTGTTCCAAAATTACCTCCTCTGCCACTTTTTCTTTGTTTCTTTCCTCTGGCTTCAACCATTTCCTGCCTAGGTCATCCAGCCTTGCCCACCATTCACGAACCCCTTTGTGTTTGTCATAGGTGTTGTTATGTACTGGGCCTTGCTGAAGTTATTCAGCAAGGCTCAGAAAGTCTGTAAAGAGGCTGGGCCTTGCTGAGTCATTCAACAAGGCCCAGGAAGACTGGAAACAAGTTGCAGAGACCCGGACAGACCACATGTCTGCCCGGGACCCAGACAGGCTGTCTCCAGCCTTGTGCGCATGCGCGAGGCGGGAGAATAGCCTGCATCGATTGGCTGAGCATTCCCTGGCTAGGGAATATAAGAAGGAGTGGCCAGAGTGGCCAGGTTGTTGTTGTTGTTAGTGCTTGATTCTGTGTTAGTTCTGTTCAATCTAGCTACATGCTTCTGTTCAGTGCACATGCACAATAAAGAACACCTTTTGCATCAAACTGCCTCGTCTTCATTTCTGCGTTGCGAACAGAACATTGGTGACGAGGGTGGGATCTGCTGTTTGGAATCCCGAAGAAACAGAAGTAGGCCTACTCACCTACAGGCCTGATGAGTGGAGAAGTGCGGCATCCTGATGGAAGCGACTGCCTGCCAGCATGAAGACGCTGGAGGTGAGCTCGGCTGCAAGCGACCCCTTCTCATGCCTTGAAGCGGAAGGAATCGAGGAGAAGCCACCGCTTGCCAGTACGAAGACGCTGGAAGCGGGCTCAGCTGTATGGGACCCCTTCTCCGAGAAGTACGGCATCCAGGAGAAGCAACCACCTGCCAGTACGAATACGCTGGAGGTGGGCTTTTGGCTTTGTGGGACCCCTTCTCCGAGAAGCGCGGCGTCCCGGAGAAGCAGCCGCCTGCCAGTATGCAAACGCTGGAGGTGGGCTTGGCTTCGTGGGACTCATTCCCATTCCTTCCTCCTTCCTTGCGGCGAGAGACATGGACGAGGCTATCGGGCACAGCAATGTCCAAGCTGGGCCGTCTTGGCGAGTCCAACACTTTGCGACCAAGAACCCTCCAATGGCAGTCCCCGTCCATTAAGAAGTTGTATGATAGGCCTCCGGAGACGAATCCGAGGACAGACTTCAACCAGCGGCGGCACGAAGACTGCAAGGACACAGAGGACAACCGCCTGCATCCTGTCGGTGTTTTGGCTGTGGGGGTCGCCACAGGAGAGCCGACTGCCGTTCTCCGTCTGCTGTTGCCGGGCATGTGGCAGGTAAGGCCACGTCGCATCAGCCTGCTTGGGTCGCCAGACACACAAGCCCCCTAATGAGTTGCCTCTGAAAGGTACCAAGGTCCCCAGCCAAAACAGGGTGGGTTTCTGCACGTCCCATGGGGGTGGGTGTAAAACAGGGACTCACAGGCCCCTTAAGACACAACTGCGCATGGTTGTTAAGTTGCAGGGAGTTCCCCTGGCTATGGAGCGGGACACAAGGTCCACTCTTCCTATTATTGCTGCAGACACCTTTAATACAGGTTGTTCCAGGAGTGGTTCACGAGTCCAGCTCAGGCCCTCCAAGCTTATCCTCCCTGACTTTCAGGTTTCAAGAGTCAGTGTGCAAGGAAAGGCCACGCTAAGAGTTCAGCGTAAGGAATGCGATGGCCACCATTCCACGGCCTATACTGACTACAAGCTTTTGCTGGGGTTGTTACTACTAACAAACAATCCCCACACACAAGCCTTTGCTGGGGTTGTTACTTCTCACAAACAACCCCCACACATCATCTCCCCCAGAATGCTGAGATGGTCAATTTTCTTGTCAGCTTATGACTACACCCTGGTTCACAAACCAGGGACGGAGATGGGGCACGCTGATGGCCTTAGTAGGTTACCTCTAAAACAAATAGAGGCAGACCCTGCTCCTGCTGTACACATTCTTTCCATTCAGGAATTGCCTGAATCTCTCCTCAATGCTAGGGATGTGGCTGCTGAAACTGCCACTGATCACACGCTTGCACACGTGCTGACATGTGTGTTGTCAGGATGGCCTGACACGTGTCCTGGTACTGATTTCCAGAGCTTCTGGTGCAGGAAGCACAAATTGTCCACATTTAAAGGGTGCATCCTGTGGGGCAACCGAGTAGTCATCCCGGCCTCTTTGAGGACTAGAGTCTTGCTCTCTCTTCATGAGGGACATCCGGGAATAGTAAGGATGAAGGCGCTTGTGCTCAGTCATCTGTGGTGGCCTGGATATCGAGGCCCAGGTTCAGAGGTGTCAAGTGTGCCAGCAATCACAGCCAGAAATGCCCCAGGCCCCTGTACATAGGTGGGAGGAGACCCTCACTCCATGGTCACGTGTCCATATAGATTATGCTGGGCCCTTTCAGGGGCAATTCTTCCTTCTCCTTGTGGATAGCCATTCCAAGTGGCTAGAGGTCGTTCCTGTGTCCTCTACTACTACTGCCAGGACCATCCAGGTGCTCAGAGGAATCTTCGCTTCCCATGGCCTTCCTGATGTTTTAGTTTCAGACAATGGTCCACAATTTACCTCTTCTGAGTTTCAGGCATTCCTACAAGCCAACATGATCCGGCATGCCATGTCTGCTCCTTTTCATCCTGCCACCAACGGTCAGGCTGAACGCATGGTGCGCACCACGAAAGACACATGCAAGAGAATCACTCAAGGACCCTGGCATCACAGGTTAGCTGATTTTCTAATTGCACACCGCACCACACCATGCACAGCTACTGGAAAGAGCCCAGCTGAACTTCACTGGGCTTGCAGACTGATTACAAAGCTGGACAGACTTCCATCCAGACCGGGTGGTTTCACAGGTGTCATGGCTGCAGGCACCTAGGAGACTCCAAGTGGTTTCATCAATAAAGGGGTTACCTTAACACTTGGTTGTATGTATCATGTTACTGTGAAGGAAAACCATCTCCTTATTGTACCAAAGAGAATGCCTATGTTGTACATGTGTTAGTCACTGTAAAGAGTCACATCATTGAAGTCATGGGGAAAACAAGGGTTTCAGTATTGCAAAATGTATGATTCCAACTTTGACTGTAGTATTGTGTACCAACCGTTGCTAAGGCTACAGATGCTAAACCCTGCATGAAATCCTCATGTAAGAACTTCTGCAAATTTTGTACATTCCCATCCTGCTCCTATGTTCAGGATGTGAATGAAATTGGGACACATTCTCTTTCACAGTGCATTCATTCAATGGGAGGAATCCAAGTACCTTTCCATCTTGTGGCTTATTTCAACGCCACATCAACCAGTTGTGCTGGGGTTTTCAGGGCATGGTTCCTCCCTTGGCTCCGCTCTCGGGGGGAGGGGGACCCCAATTATGATTGGGTGGGGATCACAGTCTCCCCATGAGGGCGTTTCTTCAAATGCTCCAGATGGGGGTCTTGCCACGGAGGGCTCCTGACTCTGGCAGAGGTCCCTGGCTAGGGACAGCTCCAGATGGGAGGGGTCTTGCCATGGACGGCTCCTGACTTGGGCTGAGGTCCCTGGTTAGGGACAAATGGCCGTAAATTGGCTACTCAGGGCAGCCTTGCTGCTGGCCTTGGGCCCAAAGGACATTGCTCCCAAGGGGAGTTCCAAAGGTTGCCGGGGAACTCCACCCCACCAAGAAACTCGGGGAACTCGACCCCTCCAAGGAAATCTGGTTTGGGTTTAGCGGATCCAGCCAGTCAGCTGTCAGGGGAAACCCCTGAGTTGTCTGGGGGAAAAGCCCTGGGGTGTTTGCGTAACACCTAACAGGCACTCCAGGCACCTATGCCTAGTGTAACACCTAACAGGCACTCCAGGCACCTACTACAGACAATACCTACCTCTACACTCAATACCTACCTCTAGACTCAATACCTACCTTTACACCTCTATAGTGCAACTATAACTGGACTAATCTGGTTCCACGCAGATGGGGGCGAGGTAGTGGTCCCCTTAAGAAATGGGACCATGTAATGTCTCTGTTGTATACACATGAGGGTTAATAAACCTCGCCTTGAGAAACAAATATGTATAGGGTTGTAAAAGTAAAAAGCTGTATGTATAAAGGCCAGCCGGCCGATGTTATATTGCTGTGTATATTGTGTTAATCCCTTGTGATTCATTCAAGAGGGGAGGGGTGTTATGTACTGGGCCTTGCTGAAGTTATTCAGCAAGGCTCAGAAAGTCTGTAAAGAGGCTGGGCCTTGCTGAGTCATTTAGCAAGGCCCAGGAAGACTGGAAACAAGTTGCAGAGACCCGGACAGACCACATGTCTGCCCGGGACCCAGACAGGCTGTCTCCAGCCTTGTGCGCATGCGCGAGGCGGGAGAATAGCCTGCATCGATTGGCTGAGCATTCCCTGGCTAGGGAATATAAGAAGGAGTGGCCAGAGTGGCCAGGTTGTTGTTGTTGTTAGTGCTTGATTCTGTGTTAGTTCTGTTCAATCTAGCTACATGCTTCTGTTCAGTGCACATGCACAATAAAGAACACCTTTTGCATCAAACTGCCTCGTCTTCATGTCTGCGTTGCGAACAGAACAGGTGTGGCTCCTAAAATTCTGCCTATAGGAAGGCATCATATCTATATAGGATTATCTCATTGACATGACAGTACTCTACTCCTTCTCTTGCTGGAAGAACTACTATAAGCTCTCAAGGCCGGTGATTTCCGGAATTTTGCTGAAGCCAGACCTAGGGAGGCGATCGTCCGCCCCTTAGGTCCGATATTCGTCTGTTGGTGGGTCCTTTTGGGCCAAATGCCACCCTGGAGAGGTGGCCACTGAAGGGTGAATCTTTGAGGAACGCGGGCCGGCGGTAGCCGGCTCGCAGAACTCAAAGCAGCCCCTGGAACCGACAGAAGAAAGGCTGACTGCATTTATGCATTCAGCCATTAACAGCTGTTTTGCGGAGACGGAGAAACAGCGGAGTTTGACAACAAGCAGCCGGTCCGGGTGAGACTTTGTTTTCTTCACTTTGGCAATGTGGACTTTGATCTTAAATGTCTTTTCAAAAGTCTGTCTTCAATTAAGCCAGGAAGCCTGAAGGGAGGAAGGAGGGTTTTTTTTTTTCCTCCCCCCCTCTCCCATACAAGCGGCGGTTTAAGCTACTATAACAAAAAGAAGAACAATTTGATTTAAACTTAAACTCTTTAAAAGTCTAAAGTCGAGGGAATAGATTCGCTTTTTAAAAGAAAAGTAATATTTTCATCGGGAAAGCCATTCTTGTTTTAATTTTGTTTTGTTTTTCTTTAGTATTTTTTCATTCATTCTGAATATTGCTCTATTTTCTTTTTTTTATTATTATTTTTTCTTCCCTGGCCAAAGCCTGGGAAAGTTATTTGTTGCTAATTTTTTCCCCCCCTTCGTTCTCGGCAGCTGCGGTTTGTTTATAGAAAGTTTTGGCTGAATGCCCAGACATCTTTATCTTTTGCCACAAGTTATCTAAAGAGACTCTGGTTTTTTTACTTTCTCTTTCCCTTTTGGTCTATGGCTGTATAACTTGTATTTTAAGAAGAATTAAACATCAAGAATGGGACCAGTTGGATTATAAATTGGACAAATTTTACTACACTTTTTTTTTTCTTTTTCTTTTTCTGGTTTAGGATTTTGTGGTGTTATTTTTAATTCTAAGGTTTTTTTGTGTGTTGGATTTTTTTTTTTGGTTCTCCTTCATTATTTTTATCAATTTGGGATTGCCTTGCTATTTTTTATTTTTATTTTGTTTTGGTTTTTTGGGTTTCTTGGGTGTTGCCTTTGGGCAAATTTTTTATTTTTTATTTTTTAAGATTAGGGGGGCTTCCTGTTATCCTGCATTTTTTTTTCTTTTCTTTTTTTTTTGCTTTGGAACTATTTTCCTCTTCTTTTCTTTTTTTTTTGAAGTATGTTTGGCTTCCTCTCCTAACAATAGGAGGATAAGGGATTACAATTGGCCATCGGGCCCTCTGGTGGATTACAATTATAATTGGCCATTGGGCCACCTGGTGGATTATAAAATAGCAGAACAACCCAAAGATGGCGACTTCAAATTTGGGGAAGGGGATTAAAAAGGCGACTTCTGCTCCTGCCTCATCATCGGCGAGCCCTGTCCCCCAAAAATCAATTACTACATTTTTACAACAAGAAAAGGTGGAACCCCAGTCTAAAGATATTCAAGCGATATTACAAGCAATTGCAGAGATGAAAATGGATATGAAAATGGAGTCAGATAAAAAGTTTGAGGATTTGAAAAATGATTTTGCTAAATTGGATCAAAAAATGGACCAAAAAATGGAAGTCTTCCAACAGGCGATCATAGATAACCAACAAAGGATGCAAAAAATAGAAGATAAGTCGGTGGAAGTGGATCAGAAATTAGAATACCTCCAAGGAGAGAACCAGAGATTGGTGCAAGTAAATGCAGAATTGGAAGACAGCTTTGCCGTGGCGGAGATGGAACGGTCATCATATTTTTTAAGATTTCAAAATGTCATAGAAGAGAAAGATGAGAATTTGTTGGAGCTGATGAGTGAGCTATTGGCGGAGCTGCTCGGAATAGAAAAGGATCAAATGAAAAAAGAGATAGATCAGGCTTTTAGAGTTAACTCAAGCTATGCTAGAAAAAATAGAGTTCCTAGGGAAATTCATGTAAGATTTGTTAAAAGATCAGTAAGAGATGACATTCTGAGAGCAATAAGAGATCAACCGCTGAAATATAAAGAAAAAGAACTTGTAGTTCTTAAGCAAATTCCTAGAAGGATAAGAGAAGCCCGAAGAGAATATAAATTTTTAACAAAGAAATTGTTTAATAAGGGAATCAACTTCAGATGGTTGATTCCAGAAGGAGTGTTAATTTTTTGGGATACGAAAAGATACAGATTGAACACCCCACTTCAAGCGGAGGAATTCTTCAATAATCATAGAGAGTTTTTGGAAAGAGGCAAAGCGGAGCCTAAGAAACAAGAGGAAATGAACGTGGCTGGAACATTTAAACAGAGGGAAGAGGATGAACCTAAAAAGACACAAACAGAGGAAGATGTAAGACCGAAAGATCAGAGACAGATAACCTCACCTAGAAGATTGAGGGCTAGAAATAATTGAAATTATGGAAGAGATTGGAGTCTTTTCAATAAACATAAATGGTCTGAACTCTCCTTCAAAAAGGAGAAAAATATTTACTAGACTACAAAAACTAAAAAAGGATATAATTTGTATTCAAGAGACACATATTAAGAGACAACATCTTAGAATTTTAGAACAATCTAAATTGGGTAAACTTTATGCTTCTTTGGCAATTCAAAAGAAAAGAGGTATAGCTTTGTATATAAAAGAAAAGTTGAACCCAAAACAAATTTATGCTGATGAAGAGGGGAGATTACTAATAGTAGAAATTACATGGAATCAAAAACAAATATTGATGGTGGCAATATATGCACCCAATGAGAAGCAAAACCAGTTTTACCAACAATTACATGATAAATTAGTGGATTTAAATTACCAAAATCTTTGCTTATTAGGAGATTTTAATATAGTAGCTGATGCAATACAAGATTATAAAAGTTCCAAACAAGGGAAAAAAGGAGGAAACGTTCTACCGAAGACTTTTTTTAAAATGAAAGAGGAATTGCTTCTACAAGATGTTTGGAGAGAGATGAATCCGGAAAAGTTACAATATACATTTTATTCGAATCGCCATAAATCATGGTCAAGAATTGATATGATATGGATGTCTCAAAATTTGAAGACTATAATACAAGAGGTCGAAATAGAACCTAATATTTGGGCAGATCACAATCCACTTAAAATGCTTTGGAAAGGAACCAAGAAACAATTAAGGTGGTCATTAAATAAATCTATATTGAAAGAGAAAGAATTTTTACAATTAGCAACAAAAGAAATGGAATTTTTTTTAAAATAAATAAGAAAGAAGAAACCTCTCTTCAAAATGTATGGGATACGGCGAAAGCATATTTTAGAGGTTTGGCTATAACGTATACTGCCAAAAAGAACAAAGAAAAGAAGCAAGTACAGTTGAGGCTGAAAGAAGAAATTAAGAAATTGGAATTGGAATTACGAATTGACCCACAAAAGAAGGAACTAAAAGCACAAATGGAATTGATAAAACATAAATTAAATTTATCCGAGATGGAGATGATGGCACAACAGATTAAACGATCCAAACAAAAAATTTTTGAAAATGCTAATAAACCGGGAAGATGGCTTTCATATAGATTGAAGAAAGAAAGAGAAAAGAGAATGATATGTAAATTACAAGACTCAAAAGGCGAGATATATTGCCACAATGATGCGATGGAAAAAATTGTTAAAGATTATTATGAGACATTGTATAAGGCAGAGGTGGTCTCTGAAGAAGCAATAAAAGATTACTTAGTTAGAGCTGATCTTCCAAAGGTGCCAGAGAATATGCGACATATTTTAAATGAGAAGATAACAATGATGGAGATCACAGAGGCAATAAAAAGACAAAAGAAGAATAAAACCCCGGGGCCTGATGGGCTCCCTGCAGAAGTTTATGTAATTTTACAAGATACAGTAAGCCCGATTTTGAAAGAATTGTACAATGAAATCTTTTTAGAGACAAAAATACCAAATTCATGGACTGAAGCTAATATTACCTTGATACCTAAAGAAGACACTGATCTTACACAAATCAAAAATTATAGACCAATATCGCTATTAAATGTGGATTATAAAAATTTTACTTCAATAATGGCAGAAAGATTGAAGAAATTCCTGACTGAATTTATTCATACAGATCAAAATGTTTTTTTGCCTAAAAGACAGATAAAGAACAATTTAAGGATTATTTTAAATGTTTTAGAATATTATGAAAATCAGCCAGGGAAACAGATGGCACTTATATTTCTTGACGCACAAAAAGCCTTTGATAATTTAAATTGGCAATTTATGTTTCAACAGTTGATGGAAATGGACTTTGGTAAAAATTTCATAAATGCGATTCAAGCAATATATAATAAACAAACAGCAAAGATATTTTTAAATGGAAAATATACAGATGGCTTTGATATCAAAAAAGGCACAAGACAGGGATGTCCACTATCCCCCTTGTTATTTATTCTTACACTGGAAGTGTTGGCTAGAGACATTAGACAAGATATGGAAATTAAAGGATTGGAAATAAAAGAACAAAAATATAAATTACAGGCTTTTGCGGATGATTTAGTCTTTATTATAGAGGAACCATTGGAAACAGTTACTATACTGCTGCAGAAAATAGAGAAATTTGGAGATGTAGCAGGCTTGAAGATAAATAAAGAAAAGACTAAAGTATTAACAAAAAACCTAACAGACAAACAGAGATCTCAACTTGCAGAAAGATCAAATCTTCAAATGGCTAAAAAAGTTAAATACTTAGGAATATATTTAACATCAAAATATACAACAATAAAAGAAGATAATTATGAAAAACTAATGAAACAAATAAAAGTAGATTTGGAAAAGTGGAAAAATCTTCAATTGACATTGTTAGGCAGAATAGCGACTGTGAAGATGAACATTTTACCAAAAATACTTTTTCTATTTCAAACGATCCCTGTTAAATTGGGTAAGAAATTTTTTGATGATTTAAATTCAACAATATTGAGATTTATATGGCAAGGGAAGAAAGCACGAATTAAAACTAAACTACTACAAGAAACAAAAGATAGAGGGGGCTTTGGACTTCCGGACTGGAGACTTTATTACCAAGCGTCTATGTTACTTTGGCTCAAAGAATGGATTATGCTGAGAAATAAACGACTTCTTTATTTGGAGGGACATGACTTACAATTGGGCTGGCATGCGTTCTTATGGTATGAGAAAAACAAAGTACATAAATATTTTCAAAGACATGCTATAAGGAATGTGTTGTTCTCAGAGTGGGAGAAAATTAAACATAAAATATATATGAAAATACCAGAGTGGCTTTCAACGATGGAAGCATTTGCGTATCCAAATTTAATTAATTATGACAAACTTGTTACTTATAAAGACATTGTAGATAAGGATGGAAAACTTAAAGACAGACAAACTCTCTATCAACAAGGCATTGACTTAACATGGTGGTCCTATCTGCAAATTCAAACAAGATATGAAAAAGATGTAAAAGTAATGGACTTTTATAAAGAACAGACAGTATTTGATAAAACACTTTTGAAAACAGATGAAAATCTGATTAAAAAACTTTATAAATTTTTATTAAATTGGAAGATGGAAGAAGAACAAGTAAAAGAAACAATGATAGTGTGGGCAAAAAACTTTGGATATTCCATAGATTTAGAAGACTGGGAAAAGCTCTGGGAGAGAAATATTAAACTTACCAAAGCAGCTTCATATAAAGAGAATTTATATAAAATGTTTTATAGATGGCATATGACACCAGTTAGATTAGCGAAAATGTTTAAAAATGTATCGAATATTTGTTGGAAATGTAAAGAAAAACCAGGTACTTATTATCATATTTGGTGGATGTGTCCTAAAACTAAGAAATTTTGGTTTAAAATTCATAAATGGTTAGAAAAGATGACTAAAATACAAATAGAATATAAACCAGAATTATTTTTGCTAGGAATATTAGGATCTAACTATGGTAAAGAGAATGAATATTTAATATTACATGTATTGACAGCAGCGAGAATTGTATTTGCTCAATTTTGGAAAAATGAAAATCTACCACACGATCAGATTATAATTATGAAAATTTTAGAATGTGCAGAAATGGACAGATTGACGTTGGAGATTAAGGAGAAAGAGGATTCAGTGTATTTTAGGACATGGGAAAAATTTTATCAGTGGTTAACATTACGTTAGAGCTGAATTATATTTAATTAGTAAGCTTTTATTTTATGACTATGTTTAGTATTAAATTATAATTGTTTAGTATTGTACTAATTACTGTTATTCAATACGTGTACCCGGACGAGAGTCTGCTTGTGTAAGCGTTGGATTTTTTATGTGGGGGTAACCCCACTACTGTACCTATCCCTATCCCTATTCCCATCCCTATCCCAACTCCACTCCCTAACCCCATCCTCTACCCATATTATCCCTATCCTTCCCATACCCATATAAAATTTAATAAAATATATTAAAAAAAAAAAAAAATAAAAGCTCTCAAGGCCTTTCCCATTAAACATACCAAATCTGGCAACCCGTTCACTCTCAGGCCATTTACAAGAGGTAGGAACTCTTTTGAACATGGTAAAATAAGCTTCTGTGTCTTCTATGCTGAGTGGGAAATTCCAGGCTCAGGAAACTGACTCAACAAAGGGAGAAAACCCCTGAGGAAATTGTCTTTACAATCCTCTCATTCTTCTATCTCATACCCTCCATTCTTCAGAACCATCCTGACAGGAGGTAGTTCAAACTCAGCCAGAGCTGCCTTCAGATGTATTTATTATTTTACTGGATTGTGTACACTGCCCAGAACCACTTTCTGTGAGATGTCTTGAAATGGCCCAGTAGCAGAATCTGAAAACAAACTTTTAACAATTATATTGAATAAAAAAAAAAAAATCAGGGATTTTGTTCTGGTTTGGTACATGATAAGAGAGAAGAAGTAGTCAATGAACAAGAGCAGCCACCCATCTCTTAACAAAGGCAGCCAAAATCCACCACAAATCAGGATTGACTGTCTCCATACTGAGGATTGACATTTCAGATTCATCCCAAAAGTCTCTCTTGAGACTGGAATGTATCAAGAGATTTTCTAACGGATGTTTGGGAGAAAGTTCTCCCATCTCACTCCTTGTCTCATCTTCAGAGTTTCACCCCATCTGTGACTCCTCCTAATTGGCACCTGCTTGTTGACTCACTGAGAGTTCAGACAGATGATGTCTCTCTTTGTGGCCATTATCCAAATCATAGTGATTTATTTCTTCTCTTGGTGCTAAATCTCTAAATACATTTTGGATTGCTTTCAGACATCACACAAACACAGCCATAACATGCTTCCCCTTTGATTTCATATCAAAGCCTTGATGGTTAATGTTTCTGCACTGAAAAATCTTGGGGGCATAAATGGCCCTGGAGAAAGAGAGAACCTTGAAGGATTTTAAGACTGGTAGGAGCTGCAGATGTGAAGGCTTGTCTGGACTCTGTCTGGATTAGGAAACCTCTGGAGCTACCATCTTGGAAGAGGGCTCTGGTTTCTTCCACCTCTTTATATTGCTGTGTCTTCAAAGCAAGGCTGGAGACTCCATCAGGAACACAAGTCTTGCTGCTCCTTCTGCTGCTTCTGCTGCCCCAGGAAGTTCTGGCAAGTCTCAGAGCCAAATGCCTCCTGACTCTGAAGAGGGACGAGGTGCACCCACAGAACTATTACAAGCCAGGAGACTTTCTCATTGGTGGCCTTGTCTCTGCTAGGAGGATGCTGCTTCTACTATTAAGCTTCAACAAATCTCCTTTGACTCAAATTTCTCTGTACGTCAAATTTCATGCATAGAACTAGAGCCTCTCCATTCCACCCTGAATTCTAAAGGTTCAGTCGCCTGTCTTATAATGAATGATCTCTTTGATCTGCTAGTTTTTCCTCTCTTTCTGTCTCATTTCATCCTTGGCTCATGCTTTTCAGCTGATGAACCTGATCTGAAATTCTCAAATAAATAATCAGTAGAGATCTTCCGTTTTTCTTGACTTTGAAGAAGCAGCATCTGCTTTTCTTGACATCCTCTTAGCAAGAGTTGGACTGTGGATGGACGAGAGATGGTCCATTTGTTAATAATCATAGTTGTTCATTTTATGTGTTGTTTGGGTGTCCCTGTCTGTATGTGTCCTTTAATGATTGTACATTTCATGTGGAATAATAGGTCACACTTCCAATTTGACAAAGGTACAGAAGGAGATTGAAAGTCAGTCTGAAATCTTAATACAACAGCAAGAATACGGACAAGATGAGGAGTAAGCCAAAACTGAATTTGAAATTGAATTATGTACAAATGAGAACGTGAAATAACAAACATATATAAAGTTTTAAGGACATGAAACAAAAAATGAACAGGTTAAATGTGCATGACTGAATGCACTATTAATTTTTGATATCAAATAGAGACGGAGAGAATTTGGGTAACTGGCATTCGGTTTACATTCTGTCAGAGGATAAGAAAATGTTTTTTAAAAAATAAAATAATATATTCTTGGTATAGAACATCAGAGAAATTATAAAAAATGTGTAAGCATATTTCAGACCAAAACAGGAATTTTGAAAAGCATGGGAAGACATTTTATGTTGGAGGACGGATTTGTGAGAAAGCTCAGACATTTTAGACACAAATTAACACAATAAGGCAAAGAATTTGAAAGGCTAAAAACCATGAAGAAACCAGATTTTTTTTAATTGGGACCTCTGAGCAAAGAATTAGATAACATTCATAGTGTTTATATATGGTAACTGTGGCAAGATTATTGTATCCCCAATGATGGAAGAATCATTTAATTCTCACAGTGGAGGACTAGATTGTGAAAAATGTAGAATTTGTAGAAATGAAAAAAATATCTGTTGAAAAGAGGGTGGGAAATCAGGTTTTATTCTATTTCTTTTTTTTAATTTCTTGGACCTTTCCTTCCTTCCTTCCTTCCTTCCTTCCTTCCTTCCTTCCTTCCTTCCTTCCTTCCTTCCTTCCTTCCTTCCTTCCTTCCTTCCTTCCTTTCTTTCTTTCTTTCTTTCTCTTTCTTTCTTTCTTTCTTTCTTTCTTTCTTTCTATTAATGTTTCATTTTCTTAAACAATTCTTAATAAATATAAATTTAAAAAAGAATTAGAGAAAGCTAACAATAACAATAACTAAGTCAGACAAAATATGCATTCAGTATCCAAAAATAAAAGAAAAATGGAAAGAATCCCAGAGTTCCGTTCAGATGGGTGAGGGTTTTTTGTTTGTTTGTTTTTTGAGATTTGAAAATTCCTCCAAATCTCTTAGCCTTAGGTGAATTAGAAACACAATTGTTGAAATAACAGTTAAATAACATGCCACTTCCATTGGTTATGTCCTAATATATTCATACTTTCAGGAAACCATTATCAGAGTACTGGAAAATGCTGTCCTTCCTTTTTGCAATCCAAGCAATCAACAAGAATCCCTACATTTCGTTCAATGTCACCCTGGGATACAACATCTATGACAATTATTTCAAGGCACAAATGACCTCAGAGGCTTCGCTGGACCTGCTTTTGGAGGGGGAGGCCAATGTTCCCAACTACAGCTGTGGAAGGCAGGGAAACACAGTGGCTGTTCTTGAAGGGGCTGATACTGACATATCCTTCCAGATTTCAACCATGTTGGGAACCTACAAAATCCCACAGGTGGGTCTTTGTTGGGAAGACCATTTTTAGGCATGCAACTTAGAGCCAGACATCCTCTGTTGTTAATGAAGAACAAAGTTCCATTATGGGAGTTGCATGAAGTAGGGATGAAGGTTCTGTCAAACAGAAAAGCAGGATCTGAGCAGAGACATCTCCTCCCTGGCACACTCGTAATGCAGACTGTGCATCTCTGCTGGCTATTTGCAACAGCCAAAGGCTGCACTGAAGAGAGAACAGAAACAATGTGAGGCAGAATGACCAGAGACCCCCTATCAAAGGTTCTTCATTGCAAGGAGTGGAACAATTCCTCCTTTAGAGTCAGATTTTGTTTTTATGATCTCCCAAAAAAATAAAGTTAAGGGTTTTTTTTCCTTTTCAGATCAATCATGGTTTTGATTCCCAGGTTCTGAGTGATGAAAATCCTTTCTTCTACCCAATGCTCCCTGCTGAAGGAGTCCAGTACCCAGGGATGGTGAAGCTGGTCCTCCATTTCAGGTGGACCTTGGTGGGTCTCCTGGCTCCAGACACTGAGAATGGACAAAAGTTCATGAGGACCTTGACTTCCCTGCTGATCAGGAATGGTATTTGCCCAGTTTTATCACAAACCTTTTCTCCAGCTTCTCGGAAAGCGAACATACACTGGCCTTTATACCTCAGTTGGACAAAGGTGAATGTCTTTATTTTTGCTGCAGACTTGACTTCAATAAATGTAGGGATTTTGCTTATGGATCTGATATTTGAAACGCTTACTGAACCTCTTAGAGGAAAAGTCCTGATCACCACAATCCGCTGGGACTTCACTATTTATTTGGGAAAAAGATCTTTTCCTGTTGAATATATCCATAGCATATTTTCCTTTCCTATGATGAAAAATCAAATTGTAAACTATGGTGGGTATTTGAGTTTTAATTCTTTTATGAGACACTATGTAGAGACCTCCTTCTTGTGTTCCTACACCAACGATGCCTTTTCGGTGAAAATCTGGAGACGGTGTAGGCAGAGAGAAGACCTGGAAACTCTCAAGGAAGAGGAGATGGATTCAATCCTGATTCAGGACAACTATTTCATTTACAACACAATCTGGGCTGTGGCACGGGCCTTAAAAGCAGTTTATTTGTCCAGATCCAGGAACACATTTAAAACTGGTAAAAACGTGAAAACTCCAACGCTAAAGGCATGGCAGGTACGTATTTTCTATTGCACAGCTCTCCATAGCAGTTGAGAATCTATGTTACAATTGTAAGAACCTGACAATAGATATACTGTATTCTGAATATAAAAATTGCATTAAATGCCATTTTTCCATTCCTTTCCTTTCTGCAATTCATTTCACCCTGCTCCTTTCTTTCCAATTTCTTTTTACAAGCTTCTTGGTAAAAAATATTTTTCCTCCACCTCTTTCTTTCTTTCTTTTTTTTTTATAAAACAAGTTTTATTAATATTTTTTTGTTTTACAACAAAGTGCTTTAGGAATCCACGTGGAGATAGGGTGATCAATCATCCAAAAAAACCCAACACAATATAATCAAACATAAATAGTTCAATAATTCCTTAAAAGTTCCTTCTCTATTTCCCTCAGGCTATAACCTAGTATTAATACATTTCTAAATAAAATTCAATCATTGTAAAAAGAATATCAATAGTAATTCACTTATATCAATCAAAATCCTGTTTTAAGTTTAACTATTTTACAATTACCATTTTCCACTTTAGCCTAAAATAAACACATAAGTTACATTTCGGGTCTCCCAATTTCCCATCAAACAATAATTATTTCTAAAATATACATATTATATCAACTATTATATTTTAATACTTCCCAACTATATTCTCTTTCCTGTACTCTATCAAGTATATATTTTCTATTTCAAATATATATTTTATAAATCTTAAAACCCCTTTTTAACTCCTTACCTAAAATTTAAATCCTATCAAAATCATTATACTTATAAAAAGAAAAAATATTATTCCACCAGACACCTTATTTCATTTCCAATCTGTATTCTATTTCTTCATCTATTTACTTTTTATTTACCACATATTAAATTTCCCAACCATAGTCAAATTACCTCCCAACCATAGTCAAATCCATAGTTTTCATCTCAATAGTATTAACTCAGTCAAAATCTCTAAAAGCCTTTTTAACCCGTCAAATAAAGTTTTAACCATTTTAAAACCTAATTCTAGTTTTCTTTTTGTGCCAAGCAGGTTTCCACCAAAGAGCCTCTGAGTCATGAAATCTTAATATTTGGTTATCCATATGTCTCCACAGTTGAGTCTGATCATAATCCTCTTCTCTTTTTTCCAGTGTTGTCTGCACTATATAGTCGGTCTTAATCAGTATAATAGTTATTCGTTGTTTGTCCATGTTGTCAGTGTTTTCGATGCCTCGTTTTTGAAAGTCCATTTCTGTTGCTTTTAGGATTATAAGTGTTTTGGTTGGAATCTGCCTTTGGTCATCAAGAATCTCCATACTTTGCATCTGCGATATAATCTCTTTCTCTGTGTTGATTGGTTCCTCTTCAATAGATTGTAGATATATTTCCTCCATCTCATTGAATTGTGGTCGTTGCATATCGGCCTCTTTAGGGTTAATCTGTTCTTCCTCTATTATTCCTTGATCTATAAATTGGTCAGTCAAAGTTTGAGAGTCAATTTTTAACTCTGGAACATCATCTTCCATGTCCATTCTAAATTGTTCTTTCAGTTCCAAAAATTTTTCTAGTAAAAGTCCATAATCAAGCTGTGGGTAAGATTCCATTTCAATAATAAAGTAGTCTTAATTTTTTAGTGAAAGTTCAGCTTAAAATACAACAATAAAAATTCTATAGTAGAAATAGTATAAGGTATAGGATCCAAACAGAAATAGAAAAAAAACAAAAAAATCAGGCCAAATAGAGATTCTATAGTAGCAAAATTATAAAATGTAATATCCACACAGGAGTAAGAAAAAATAAAAAAGTCAAGCCAAACAAAGAGATAAAGGCAGAAAAATCAAAATCAGTATTATAAGTATCCAATTTATAGTCCAAAATAGTAATAAAAAAGGTGCCTTAAAAGTCAATTATTATCTTGTAATCCAAAAAAAGAAAAGTCCATTTTTCTAAGAAATATATTTTGTATTATAAAGTCAAAGTAAACTACTAGAAGAAAGCCAAGGAAAGCAAAAAAAAAAAAAAACATGAAGCCTTTCAGCTGGTTTCAATACAGATAGGAATGTCTGGGTGTCACGCCAAGTTTAAGCTGAATACACATCCAACCAAGCAAAGTGAAAGTGATTTGCCATTTCAATCAACAAAACACCGCCCAGACAGCCGAATTTTTTTTAAAAAAGAAACAGAAATGTTCAGAAGGGGGGAGGATGGAAAACACTCCACCACCCCCCTCCCTAAAGTCTTCCACTTAGACTAAAAACAAGCAGGCAAAGAGAAAAAAAAATCCACCTTCACAATAAGGATTTTTTCAGAATCCCCGAAATCCAACAGCTCAAATAGTCAGTAAAAATTAGTTATTTTTCTCAATGCTCGTTTTCCCAAGTATCCGAACGCTGCTTTCTGAAAGTAGGGAAATAATTCTAGAAGCTTTTCTCAGGAAGATAAATAGGGTATCAAGAGGGAAGGAAAGGTCTCACCCGGATCACCCACGGTGGTTCTTTTCGCTTAGATGTTGCTGTGACTTTCGGCTGAAGCAGCTAAGTGCTAAGAATCTCTTTTTCCCCGTTGGCCCAAAGGAGCTGTCTTGGACCGCAGAGGGAGCTGCTGCTCCCTCAACCATCAACGAGTGGCCTCCTCAACGGTGGTCGTCCCTCCAGGGCGACTTTTGATCCTATCCAGGGTCTACCGACGGGGGGAAACCGGCCAGCAAAGAGAACGAAACTCTTTGTGCGACTGCCTGCATTGCGACCAAAACCAGAAGTCTCCTCCAACTCTTTCTTCTTTGATTCTTTTTTTTTTTTACAAGCAGAACCATTACCATGTACCACACAAAAGTGTGCTGTGCATATTAAGCTGTCTAGCATCTCTGGCCCCCTCACTTCCTGGGCTGCCCTTCTGCTCCAAAGCAGCCTTTACCCAGAGTGGGTCTCATTCTTTGGCTAAAAATCCCTTTGATTTTCCTTCACTGGCTCAAAACTCTCAGTAGAATCACAGATAACAAAGATTCTCATCAAGCAGCAGCCTATGGAGAAGCCTCTTTGGGCCCAAAAGCTAAGCAGGCTAAGGTCAGGTGAGAAGATGAAGGCTTGGACTGGGAAAAGTCTGGAAGCAACAAGAGTGAATAATATTCCACAAAATATTCCATAGATGTTCTTTAAAATTGAAGGAGGTGACCTTAACTGGCACCAGAGATCATCTTTCACCATGAAGATATTGGAGTCTCTTCTCTATGGCAAGTTGCCCATCTGTCACCTCAATGCAGAGTTTCATAAGCATAATCTACTAGTGTTGCAGAAAATCACAGGACTCAGACCACGGAATCAAAAGAAGTTGGTTTATTTGCGCAAAGGTTCAGAGCAAAAATCATAACAACCTCTGAACCCCTTCTCATGGAACAACAAGTACATATATACTCTTCAGAAACAGCAATACACGGAAATGTAACTTGTTAGCATTGGTTGGTTACTTGAATGACAGCCCCCTGTTGCTATGCTAGAATAGCGAAATATCTTGTCCCCCTCTCATGGATCGAGGTTACAGGTATCTTGCCAAAGCATTTCCTGCAGTTCGTTTGTGGTTAGCTACCAGCAAGAGCAAGACATAGAAACGAGACATATGTGGTTACTTGCAACAGAGCCTCAAGCTTGACACTCATATGTGACCGGCAGATGAACTTGTGGTTTGACATTTTTCACTTCCTTTTTTTGCTTCTTCTAGCTAATACACGCATTTAAGACTCATGTCCTGTTTTATGTCCTGTCTTGTTTTATGTCCTGCCTTATTCCCCCCTTTGAGACTCCATTTTAGATAACAATTGAGTCTCACTTTTACATTTTCTACTTGAGCATTAGCTTTTTCCCAGCAAGCGAAGATAGCTGAGCAGAAATCACATATATGGATAGGCATAATACATGGCATGATTAACACTTTAGACTGGCACACATCTTTCTGTTTCCTGCTGCCAGTTCATCCTAGAGGCAGATAGCAATAATAAGAAAGAGTGAAAAATCCATAAAGTGATTCTCAAAAATCATCTTCCTCAGGCACGTCCTCCAATCCCCAGGGTCTCATCCGTACATACTCTCCACTCTCTGGATCCTCACTTTCCCTTCCTGGGTCTGAGGTGAACCTATTTTCCAAGGATCCTTCTATCACAATTAATTCCTTTTCAACCCTGATTTCTTTCACTGATCTCATAACTAATTGTCTGATTAACGGTATTACACAGGGGATGAAGGCTAGTCCTGCTATTATAACAACACAAACAGGATTTGTTTCCTCAATGTCCCTGGAGCCTTCTTCAAGTGTGAGAAGAGTTAATTGGCCATTCTCACAACATTTGGGACTATCGTTCAGGGTCTTTTTACTCAACATGCCACTTGCAAACATTAGCCAAAGCCATAGAAGACTCATATTTGACAATCAATGTCAACTTTTCTTTTCTTTTCTATCTTACAAGCCCAGTATCCCACTCAGTTTCACACTCACAGTCACACCAAAGGGAGCAATTGCAATTATGAAATTACCATATCAGAAAGATGGATGGGATTAGGTGTGATTTGGGAAAGGACAGGGTCAGTCTTGGGTGAGCCACACAGCCGAGTATTATTTGCTAAATATAATGCCCACACTCCCAAGACTCCTACTATACAACAGAGAACCCACTCCCAAGGTGCTTCAAACATAAGTGTCCCCAAGAGATACACACTGTCCTTGGTCACAGTCAGTGCTTTTTAGGTGCAACACCTGTTTCTTTGGGATTGGGATGTTTCCAGAAGAAAAGGTGTCCAATACAACAGGTCATAACCAGGGTGATCAGACTCACTGCACCTATGGCTATGTATGGTCGGACTACCATTCCTTGAAATAAATCTAACCTACACCACACACTCCTAACACTTTAACAGCTGTCTTCCTCATTCTTGTCTTCAGCCGTACGTAGAGGATCAGCTTCCGGAGTGACACCAGTAAGGCCTCTTCTGCCCCGTATGTTGCCTGCCCGTTGCCGGTAGGGCAGTTATAGGGGGTGCTTCTTCAATCATACCACTAAAGGGCGGGCCTCGTCCTGTTCTGCCTCCCAATATTCATCAACTGCGGGTTTAACTCGAGTCCAGTGAATCCAAGACTTGGATTCTTAACACCTTTACTGCAAGTGGAGAACACATGACCACAGTATACGGGCCTTTCCATTTAGGTTTCAAGTTTTCCCCTTTCCAGTGTTTTACCCATACTTTGTCTCCCACTTGAATATTATGACTGGGGGTACTCAAAAATGGTGGACTGAGGGACACACAATATTGTTGGATTTCTTGTATTTGCTTGTTTAACTCTCCCACCATTTGACTCACCCATGTAGTTCCTAATTGACTTAAGTCCCCTATATGATTTTTCAAGTTAGAACTTATGATAGGGGGTCTTCCAAACATCATTTCAAAAGGGGATAGCCTAATTCCTTTTCGAGGGGTGCACCGCACAGACCAAAGTGCTAGTGGCAATGCATCCACCCACTTAAGGTGAGTTTCAAGGCACACCTTTGTCACCTTTTCCTTTATTGTCTGGTTTATTCTCTCTGCCCTTCCCCCGGATTGAAGATGAAAAGAACAATAGAACCTCCAGTGGGTCCCTAAGGATTTAGCCAATGTCTGATTTACTTGATGTACAAACTCAGGTCCATTATCTGATGATATGAATGAGGGTACTCCATATTTGGGAATAATCTCCTTGAGCAAGATTCTGGCCACTTCTCGTGCCTGCTTGGTCTTGGTTGGGAAACATTCAGGCCACCCTGAATAATTGCACACTAGGACTAACATTGCTTTATATAGTCCATATTTTGGCATTTCTGTAAAATCAACAACCAATGAATCCATAGGATAATATCCCTTAGGCTGACTTCCTGGCGGAAGAATAGGTCCTTGTCTTGGATTAACCTGGGCACAAATGTTACATCTCTCAATTGCATGGGCACATAGCGAGTGAAGACGATTGATATACACAATACGGTGGAGGGCTTCAGCTAATGCACTCTTTCCCATGTGAGTAGTTGAATGAGTTTCCTTTACCACTGGCCAGGCTAAATTGTCAGGTACAAAAATCCTTCCGTCTGGGAGTACATACCATTCTCCCTGCCTGTGTCCTTGCAAATCTACACTTGCCTGTAAGTCTTCTGCTTTAGTATATCTAGGACTCAGTCCTCGTGGCATTTCCAGTGCTACATAAGCTGTCATTTCAGGGTAAGCTTGGCTGTTTCGGGTTGCTGATAACCTTGCTTCTCTATCGGTTGCTCTATTTCCTTGGGTTACTTCATCTTGTCCCTTTTGATGTCCTTTACAGTGCATGACAGCTACCCTCTTTGGTCCCAAGACTGCTGTTATAAGTCTTTCAATTAGAAGAGGATGTTTAATTTCTTTTCCTGCAGTTGTTAAGAGTCCTCTCTCTCTATAGACTGCAGCATGTTCATGTAATGTGAGGAATGCATATTTAGAATCAGTCCAAATGTTTATACTTTCATCTTTTGCTCTTTCCAGTGCTTGTATGAGAGCCCACAGTTCTGCTGCTTGAGCACTTGTGCCTTTTGGGAGTGGCCACTTTCTATGACTTTATCAAGTGAGACAACTGCATAGCCTGCATATCATTCTCCTGTTGCAATAAAACTTGACCCATCAGTAAACCAATTATAGTCCACTGTTTTCAGTGGCACATCAGTTAAATCAGGTCTACATGAGAATTGACTTTCTATCACTTGCATACAGTTATGTTCAACTTTAGGACCTGGTATAGGCAATAGGGTTGCTGGGTTTAGGCCATTTGTCTGCTTCAATGTCACTTGAGGGTTTTGAATGAGGAGAGCTTGATACTTATAAATTCTGGAGTTAGTTATCCATAAATGTCCCTTTGTTTCCAAAACTCCACGAATTGCATGACTGGTATAGATTGTGGTTAGTTGTCCAAAAGTCAATTTATTAGCTTCCTCTATCAGGAGAGCTGTGGCTGCCAGAATTTTAAGACAATGTGGCCATCCCTTTGATACTCCATCAAGTTGTTTTGACAAATAAGCTATGGGTTGTTGCCAACTTCCCTTTTCTTGAGTCAGGACTCCAAGAGCCATATTATTCTTTGAGTCCACATACAAATTGAAAGGTTTCTCGAGGTTAGGAAGTCCCATAACAGGAGCTTGAGATAATGCAAATTTTAAAGCCTCAAAAGCCTGTTTTTGTTCACGCGTCCAAATAAAGGGCTCTCTTTCTCCCCCCTTTGTGGACTCATACAGTGGTTTGGCTAGCAGGGCAAAATTCGGTATCCATATTCTACAATATCCTGCTGCTCCTAGAAAACCCCGCAATTCTCTCCTATTAGTTGGCTCTGCAATTCGGCACACAGCTTCCTTTCTCTCATGTCCTATTGCTCTTTGGCCTTGACTTATACTATAACCTAAATATTTAACCTGGGGTTTCACTAATTGAGCTTTCTCCTTGAGGCACGATATCCTTTGTTCATCAACAGATGAAGTAATTGATTGGTGTTGTCCCAACAAGTTCTTTTTGTCTGTCCAGTTATTAACACATCATCAACATATTGTAGTAGTACATCTCCTTCCTCACAGGGCTGGAAGTCTTCTAAGTCTGAGGCCAAGGCGTTGCCAAAAAGAGTAGGTGAATTTTTAAATCCCTGAGGAAGTCTGGTCCAAGCATATTGTTTTCTCTGGCCTGTTACTGGGTCTTCCTATTCAAAAGCAAACAGCTTCTGACTGTCCTTATGTATTGGGATCATAAAGAAAGCGTCTTTCAAATCTACCACAGAGAACCAAACAGCTGATGCTGGAATCAAGCTCAGGAGGGTATATGGGTTAGGCACTACAGCATGTACAGTAACTGTAGCATTATTGACAATACGCAAATCTTGGACTGGTCGAAATGAGCCATCAGCCTTTGGATGGGTAAGATTGGGGTGTTCCAAGGAGATTGAATAGTTGTTAAAATGCCTGCCTTTAAGTATTTGGTAATATGGTCTTGAATTTCTTGTGTAATGGGGCGAGGATAATTTCTCTGCCGGAGACGAATAGGCACTGCCAGAGGCTTCACTTGAATGACTAGTGGTGTATGGTGACCTGCATGTCCTGGCGGATTATCTTCTGCCCATAACTTGTGCACATCAAACTCCTGCCAAGTATCGAGGACTTGAACCTCTTGGGCCACCATTATTCCCCACATCTCATCTGGAGGATGCTTCATTACTAGTGCCATTTCGTCTTTTTCAAATGACAAAGTTGCCCCCATTTTACATAACATGTCTTGACCCAATAAGGGAATGGGACACTCAGGCATATATAGGAATTGGTGTTCAATGTCCCTTCCATTTAGGGAACATCTCAGGGGCTTTAGAAAAGGGTGACAATTTACTGAGCCATCAACTCCCTGTATATTTATGACATCAGCAGAGAAGGGAGCCAATAACTTAGTAACTACATATCTAGATGCCCCGTATCTACTAAAAAGGTCACATTATTGCCCCCTATGTTCATTCGGACCAAGGGTTCGGGGGGGGCTTGACTTAAACCCGGTCCCCTTCAGTCCTCAGGCCATTGTTCAGCTGCGGCCAAACCTATGGCCTCCACTTGTTCTTGAAATTGGCCTCGACCTCTTCCTTGGAATCCATATGGACGAAACATTTTTCCTCTTCCTTCTCCCTGGAAATCATATATTTTGACTTCTTGAGTTAAATGTCCACGTCCCTGTTCTATTCTTCCAAGTTCAAACCTTTTAGGACATTCATGTTGCCAATGTCCCTCTTCTTTACACAAAACACACTGATTCCTTCCTAGGGTTCTGGAATTGCCTGACAATGCAGCTGCCAGCAATTCAGCCTTACGTTGTATTTTACCTTCTTTCTTCTTCTCTTCCACCTTCTCTCTATTCACGTAAACTTTACGTGCAATTTCCATTAATTGACTCATAGTCATGCCCAATGCCCCTTCTTGTTTCTGAAGTTTCTTTTTAACATCAGGGGCACTTTCCTTTGAATTCCTTGCACTCCTGCCCCCTGAACTTGAATATTGCCATCATCAACATTTGCCGGTTGAATTGGGACCGGTAGCTGCATGCCTTGGGCCATAGGACGATGCACAGGGGCGTATGGAGGATTATCTTCTTCATAGGGTTCAGTCTTTAAGACAGGTTTGGCTTCAGTCTGACTCTTCGTGACCTGAGATTTGGGATTTCTATTCATTCTGGCCACGCAGACCCGCATGAGTTCCACTCTGCATTTGCGAAGCCATTCAGGATTCTGTTTTACTACTACTTGCCACTGGTCAATATATTGGTATTGATCTGGGTGACTATGATCTGGGTCAGTAACAATTTGGTGGACTTTTGAGATTATGTCTAGATTAAAACTACCTTCAGCCTTCCATCCTACACTGAACGTTGGCCATTCATTTTCACAGAATTTTTTTAAGTCTCCTAGATTGGCCTTGGGGTCTCCATAATCTCCACTAAAACCTTTCTTAAAATTCCTCAACATACACTGAAGAGGTGTCCAAGGGACACTTCCTCCACCACCCATTTTCTAAAACACTGCCACTGACCTGTGATGCCGGACGTTCCAACGGTCACCAACAGGAACTGCAATGGCTTAACCACCCACACAACAACTCTTGGGCCTCTTTAGGATGCGCCGATCCCGGACCCAGGGGGGTGATCAGGCCCCCTCTTCCACTCTCAAAACGAGTGGGTCTACAATTCCACAATACTTGCCTGCAGGCGTCTTCTTTTCCAACCAGCTTTGTTTCGTGACTTGTTTTGATTCCGTTCAGGTTCTTGGATCGGTCGGTTGTCCACCAAATACCCCTGCGGTGCCGTCCGCCTCCTTCTGGAGAAATCATCCGTGCCGGCTGAAGGTTTAGCGTGACGGCCCTGCTTGGGCATCGGTCGGTCCGTGCCGTCCTCAGCAAAATATTGCTCCAAGTCCCATCTTGGGTCGCCAGAAAAATGTTGCAGAAAACCACAGGACTCAGACCACGGAATCAAAAGAAGTTGGTTTATTTGCGCAAAGGTTCAGAGCAAAAATCATAACAACCTCTGAACCCCTTCTCATGGAACAACAAGTACATATATACTCTTCAGAAACAGCAATACACGGAAATGTAACTTGTTAGCATTGGTTGGTTACTTGAATGACAGCCCCCTGTTGCTATGCTAGAATAGCGAAATATCTTGTCCCCCTCTCATGGATCGAGGTTACAGGTATCTTGCCAAAGCATTTCCTGCAGTTCGTTTGTGGTTAGCTACCAGCAAGAGCAAGACATAGAAACGAGACATATGTGGTTACTTGCAACAGAGCCTCAAGCTTGACACTCATATGTGACCGGCAGATGAACTTGTGGTTTGACATTTTTCACTTCCTTTTTTTGCTTCTTCTAGCTAATACACGCATTTAAGACTCATGTCCTGTTTTATGTCCTGTCTTGTTTTATGTCCTGCCTTACTAGTAGAGCAAAGGTCCCCACAGTCATCCTCAAAGTGAACAAAGATTTTTCTCTTCCTATCTGCCCATTGACCTGTAAAGCAGTTATTTACAACATTGTTTCTATGTGGGGCATCTGATTTCATTTTGACCTCACTAGCAAAATTTCTTCAGTGTTGTAGTGCACAACATCCATTTCCTTTAGAGTTTTAATTTTGGACCTCAATAGTTCATACTGGATATATCCTTTGCTTTGATTACTTCCCATTGGTTTTCCAAAGTTTGCAGTGACAATTGTGAATGGAAGAGATAAAGAACATCCTTCACCATCCTTATTTTCCAGGCCATTCTTCATCTTTCTAACAAGATTTTTATTCTATATTCCTCATACAGATTCTTCATGCCAGCTCAAATGGAGGCCTCTTATCAAAGAGCTTTCTTTGTCCTATGTAACATTGCCCATTTTCTCTCCCATTCTAGCTTCATTCCTTCCTTCGAACCGCTCAGTTTTATAATAATTCCATCTATGGGGTGTATTTGGATGAGAATGGAGAGCTGGTAGCAGACCTGGACATTGTGAACACGGTGATTTTTCCCAATATGTCTAGTATCAAAGTGACACTTGGGAGTCTAGAAAGAGTGGGATCCTTGGATTTCAAGTTCAGGATGAACCAGAATGCAATTGCAAAGATGGAACTGCTGAACAAGGTGGGGAGAAGACTATTCTGTTCTTTCTGAAGATCTTTCCAAGAGGATTGCAGAACTGGGGAAGGGACGGACTTGGGATGCCATCTCAATTCTCCCACAGAGGGAACAACTTCCCGTTAGATGTTCAGGTGTCTATGAGAAAAAAATGCTTAACTATTCCAGTTAACTGTTTATTAAACTTCTACAAGGAAGCTAGTTTTTTTTTTTTTTTTTTTTTAATATATATTTTATTAGATTTTATAAGGGTAAAGGGTTACATCAAAGTGCTTAGGAACCACCGTGGAGGTGGGTATATTGAACATCCAAAAAAAGAGAAAAACAATCACAAATATATAGCCCAAATCAATTCATTTAAAATTCCCTAATTCCCTCATTTAGTCTTGCATATTCAAATTAATACATTTTTATATATGCTTCAAAGAATCCTATCAAATATCACTCACATTTCAATTCTAAAAATCCAAGTCCTGTTTTAAGCTTTACTAACTTACAATTACCATATTCCAATTGGCCTTAAATAGACATATTATTAACACTTTGGGTATCCTTTTTTTTTTTAGATAGTAATTATATCTGGTATATTATTTCCGCAGTAATATTCTTATATTTTCTTCATTAATACCATTTCTTCTCTTGTCACCCATCCCTCTTGTTCTCCTTCTATTTCAAACTAATTATCTTAAAGTAAAAATATCAAACCAACAAATAAACAAATAAATTTCTATCTAATTTAAGTATATATTCTATCAGTTCATCTATATCTATAAAAATCTTTTTAAACCAGTAAATAAAGTTTACTTCTCCAGTAATTCTCATGTCTAAAACAAAGTATTGTTACAAAGGGTATCCTCTTAGAAATTTCACATGTTCCATTAGTTATTAACTCAGTCAAAGAATCAAAGCCTTTTTAAACCCATTAAGTAAAGCTTTAAAATACATTTTTAAATCTAATTCTAGGTTTCCTTCTATGCCATAATGGTTTCCATAATAAAATTCCTGTATCATCAAACCACAATGTTAAAGGGTCCATATTCTTTAACGCTTCAAATTGGTCAAAGTTCTCTTTCCTTTCTTTTAGTAGTCTTTGGATGGTAAAAGCCGTTTTATTCCATGTTATATTTGCCAGTTGTTTATCCACCTTTTCACGATTTTCAATAACTTGTATCTGAGTATCAGTCTCTGTTGATGTTAATGCTTCAGACATCTCCGTTAAAATTATTCTTTGATCCTCAGGCTTCTCCATAGATTGCGTTTGGAGTTGTATAAAGTTAGTTTGTTCTTTGGTTTCCACAGTTTCTCTCAGTGTAGTTTCATAGTTGAGTTGTTGACATGGTTCCTCTTTAGGTTGTTCATATTGTTGCTTCTTCTGTGCTGTCTTTCGGTTTATAATTTGATCTGTCCAAGTTTGAAAGTAAGAGTTCATATCCTCTGTGGCTTCCAGAATCTTTTCCAATATGAGCTCATAGTCCAGCTGTGTGTTAGGTTCCATATCAGTAATAGAAAGATTTTTTAATCTTTTAGAGAAGGCTCTATTTCGTAGAAATCAAACAAATGTTCAGCTCCAATTTTCAATACCAGCTGTGTCAGTTATCTTATCCTTATGCTTATATAGCCATTCCCAGCCATAAAAAATATATATATACAGTTGCAGTACCACTTTTCGACACCAGATGTCCTCAGCAGACCATCAAATCTTTTTTCTTTGTTTCCAAATTAATAGATTTTTTATTTTTCGTGTTGAAAAAAATGAAGAAAGAAATGCCTCTCAGAGTAATAGATGCGTAATTATAGCAATGATAATCAAGAATAAAATGTTTTCAGGTCCCCTCAGTATTCCAAAATTTAAATAGTCCATACAAATTAACTGTTTTTTTTTCTTTTCTTCCAAAGCTGTTTTTCCCGAATGCCCAAACGCTGCTCCCTCACAGCAGGGAAGTAATTTAAACACAAAAGCTTTTGACAGGAGAGTAATTAGGGAAAGAAGGGGTAGGAAAGGTCTCACCCGGGTTCTCCACGGGGGTTCTTTACGCTTAGTTGTTCTTCTGGCTTTCAGCTGGTGCGACGAAGTGATCGTCCATTTTACTGGGCGATCTTTTCCTCCGACGGCCCTAAGGAGAAAAGCTTGAACTGAGGAGAGCTGCCGCTCTTCCCCAGTCAAGCAGGAGCCTCCTCAAGCGGTGGTCGCCTCTACGGGGCGACTTTCGACCCGGTTAAGGGTCTACCGGCGAAGGGAAAGCAGCCGGTGGGAGAGACGGCTCTCTCCATGCGACTGCGCGTGCCGCGTTCCAAGACCGGAAGCAAGGAAGCTAGTTTTATATCATGGGACAAAGTGATTGATTTTGTCAAAGCATAAATCCATTCAACTTTTTTTTCAGTAGATAAGGAATTTAAAATAAAATTGTAGTAGGAGAAAAACTAGAAGAGAAGATAAATAGGCAAACAGCAAGCAACCAAATCAGTTTGAAGAGGTCAAAATTTCTTGTAGGCTTCGAATTTAGCAAAGTTAAACCTTGACTTGAAGATCCCCAAACTTTTCCTTTTAGTTCTTTTAGGAAATAATTCATGTTGTGGATATTATTTTTCCCCTCTTTCTGGCCAGCCCATGCCTTCTTCCAGGTGTGTGGAAAGCTGCCCTGCTGGGTTCATGAAGGTGGCTCAGGAAGGGAAGCCCATCTGCTGCTACAATTGTTGTCCATGTGCTGAAGGAACTATTTCCACCATGGAAGGTGGGTGACAGCAGGAGAAAGGGGCAGACTTTGGGGAGGACCATAGATCTCCATGAACATGCATTTTGAAAAGCTTGGCCAGAGTGGGTCCCACCTCTCTGAGTCTTGATCAAGGCAAATATTTATGTCATAGTGAACTATTAGAAATGCTATTGAGGATTAATCTGGTATGTAGATCAAGCAAGCAGGCATAGAGATCATGGATAAAGATACAGGATAAGTGGGGGTTGAGCATGGTGAGGGAGATGACATCTCTTGCTCTTTATCTTTTACAACACAACTTCCATTTTTCAAATTACTATTTACTTCATTGCTCTGAATATGAGACTTTCCGGATTTCAGAATATAATGATGGAACTTTGATTGGATTTTTGTAGGAGGATTGATCAGATTCTTTGCAAGTGTCTATGTCTGATAGGTATTTTGGGCAGCCACAGTTTCAGGTTGCAGCCACCTGCCTTTAATCAAAGGATGTATTTCTTTGCTAAAGAAGTTTCATAGAATGTCTTGGCTGTTCTCTTCATTCTAACTGATGTGGCGGATGGACTGGGCAGTCTTATGTAATAATCCTTTGACTGCTCCATCTGTTCAGGTGATGCCTTTTTTGATCAGCCTCAGGTGACTGCTGGGTTTATACTTCCTGAGGCTGACACTGCAGAGATTCTGCTGGAGGCTCCTCTTAAAATAATTTTCAGAATCATGGCCCGAGGAGAGGAGAGGAGGAGAGGAGAGGAGAGGAGAGGAGAGGAGAGGAGAGGAGAGGAGAGGAGAGAAATCATGTGTTGGGATTGAGCCAAACTTCCTTCTTGGTTTTATTGGAAGATGTTCCTCTTTCTGATAATAAAAAAAATGAGGAATGCATTTTGATGTCCTCACTCCATATATCCAACTCATCTTCAAGGGCCACTCCATCTAACATTTCTTTCTCCATGGCAAAAGTAATGTTTATCCATTTCAGCTAGCATAAGCTACATTAAGCAATCCTTCACATGTACTACATTCCACTATAGACTGGATATCATTGGTGCCTTAAAGCATTGAAAAAAGGCTGGACTCCAGAGGTTCATCAGTGAAAAGGTAAAATGGTGGAACTGCCTTGTTTCCTGGAATCCTTTCTTCTTCCCTTCTTCTCTCTCAGCAAGTTCATTGATGGAATGGTGACATCAAGAAGAAGAGAAAATAAATATTAAGGTGTTCTAGCTGGAGGGAAATGAAGAATTATATTGAGTTCACCTATGCCCAGTCATTCACACAAAAAACAAGTTTACCCAAACAATGCATTTTATTAAAGGACATGTTAAAGGGAGAAACTATTTTTGCTCTTTTTCAGATGCAGACAAATGTACCAAATGTCCAGAAGATCAACATCCAAACATCAATCGAGTTCACTGTATCCCCAAGATTAAAAATTATCTTTCTTATAACGAAAATCTGGGGATTATCCTGATTTCCATTGCCTTGTTCTTCTCTTTAACCACAGGCTTTGGCTTGTGGATCTTCATTAAATTCATGGAAACACCAATTGTCAAAGCCAACAACCGGGACCTCTCCTACATTCTCCTGGTCTCCCTCCTGCTTTCCATCTTGACCTCCTTTCTGTTCATTGGCCGGCCAAGGAGAGTGACCTGCCTCCTCCGACAAACAGCCTTCAGCATTGTCTTCTCAATTGCCATATCTTCAATCTTGGCCAAAACAGTCACAGTGGTCTTAGCCTTCTTGGCCACAAAACCAGGGAATAAAGTGCAGAGATGGTTAGGGAAGAGCTTGGCCAACTCCATTGTCCTTTCTTGTTCTTGTCTCCAAGTTGTCATCTGCAGTATCTGGTTGGGCATTTCCCCCCCATTCCCTGACTCTGACATGCACTCCCAACCTACAGAGATTATTCTACAATGCAATGAAGGCACTGTCATCATGTTTTATGTTGGCCTCGGGTACATGGGCTTCCTGTCTGCTGTCTGCTTCACAGTGGCTTTTCTGGCCAGGAATCTCCCTGGAGCCTTCAACGAAGCCAAGCTGATCTCCTTCAGCATGCTGGTCTTCTGCAGTGTCTGGGTGTCCTTTGTGCCTGCCTACCTGAGTACCAAGGGGAAGTACACGGTGGCTGTTCAGGTCTTCTCCATCTTGGCCTCCAGTGCTGGCCTGCTAGGCTGCATTTTCATCCCCAAGTGCTATATTATTATTTTTAGGCCAGATCTGAACACCAAAGAACATTTGATGTCAAAATAACATAGGGAAAAATGACTTTTACACATTTATTTTTCAAAAATGGCATTTAATAATCTTAATTAACAGATTTTGACCATTTAATATTTATTTATTTAACTTATATGCTTCCCCTCTTGCCTAAAGATGATTTTAGGCAGTTTACAATCAGTAAAAACAACACAAAACAATAAAAAATTCAAATAATAAATAGTAGCATTAACATTGGTTTAAAATTGACAAAGATAGGAAGGAAGGGAGCAAGAAGTACATGGGGAGGAGGTATTCCTCTTACTTATAAAGCTACTCACATTTATTTTCCTCTATATTCCTAAAGACACCAATAGCAATATGCCAAGTCTCCTTTTTAGTCACAATAGCGTGGGTAAAATCAGTTTCCAGATAGATGGGACTGTTTGGTAGGCAAACGGAGACACAACAAGGACTGCGGCCTTGCAGCTCATAGCGACCTATGGGAAGTTTTATCAGAATATTCCCGTAGCAATCCCTGAATCTGAAGGTGCAAATATTTCCTCTAACTAAGATCATTTTTCTTTACAGATTACAGAAGGGCAAGAAGTAACCTGAGATTGATTTTGCTATCATTTATGAATAGGTATATATGGATCATTTTCTCCCTTTTTGCATCATTTTCCCCTCCTTTCTGAAATGTATAAATATTTTTATAATTATTTAATAAACAACATAACATTTAATAAACTCATACATAGATTACACTGGTGGCTTACAGCTTTAAACATAGCACACAAACTCATTAAAACACCATCACGTTATGAGTGGGATGTGAGCGTATGACATCAATGTATCTCTTTCTTTGAAGGAGTTTTATACTATTCTTTGGGAGAAGACTCCACTCCCAGTACATACTGTTTAATAAACATTGCAGTGAGGTCTGATTCTTTGCTTTGGGCTCTTTGTTGTGATTACAGATAAACTGGTGTGAGAAGTGGGATTCACAATTTTTGATCTGGGACCAGGGATGACAACAAGACATATGCATGCGTTGTAGTGAGCTTGATCCCGTGTCCTTTCCCACTGCCAAAAAAGAGCACAGTTAGGAATGAGTTTAAAGGAACAGTTTGTGTCTAAAAGTTTATTTTGCTAAGGAGTTTTGTTAAATGTGTGTGTCCCCTTTTTCATTCCATTTCTCGGCCACCCTTGGCCATGAAGTGACCTCAGCTGAGCAATGACTGGAGGTGTCGGGCAAGGGGAATTTGGCTTTGGAAGGGTGAGCATGACCCTTCTCTGCTTACCTGGTTCAATTTGGGTCTCAGGTAAAGATGAGCAGCAATCAGGCTGTCTCTGCTGTCAACCTTCCGAGGACTTTTCGAGACTTAAGGGTTTAAGAGACAAGAGAAGTTTCTCTTGGATTGAGAGGGGGCAACCCCTGGATCAAAACTCAGTCCATATACCTGTGTGAAGTTATTTTATAGGGATTCTCTAACTAACCACCAAAAATGGAGTCCTAGTGGACGATCACTTGACTATGAGCCAGCCGTGTGCAGCCGCCACCAAAAAAGCTAATACAATCCTGGGTTGTATAAACAGAGGCATAGAATCAAGATCACACGAAGTATTAGTACCGCTTTATAAAACCTTAGTAAGACCACACCTGGAATACTGCAACCAATTTTGGTCACCATAATACAAAAATGATGTTGTTATTCTTTGGTGACTGGAGGGCATGCAGGGCTTTCAGCTCCTCTTTCTCAAGAAGCAGCACCTTCAGCGGCTTCAGTTTCTTTAGTTAGCAAGTTTCTCGATCTGCAGCTCCCGTACAGCCTCCATCGTGGCAAGTTGGGGGTTTAAAAGGAAGGAGACAGGACTGAGGGGAATGAGGAGGACTATTGATGATGTGTTCTCATTTCCTCACTTCTGACATCAGAGGTTTGAGCCAGGAAATAGGCCTGCTGACTTTGGCTCCCCTCCCGGGATGGAGATTTTAACCAGGACAGTCTCACCAGCTTAATTTGACTGACCATGTTAGCCTTGATGAATGGGGTTTTCTGACCTGCCCCCCCCCAGGAAATATTTTACCCCAAAAGAGAAGGGAAAGTTATGTGGAGTACAGGAGGAGGAGAGACAGTCTGCCACCCCCAGTGGTGCTCAGCTCTCCATTGAGTTGTGCCAATTTACTCTTTCTGGGATGGAGTCTTTGATGGAAATAGCAGCATTTGGAAGAGACAGTTAAGGCGTCTCTGCTTGTGACAGGAACAGGGAAGAGTTTCTGAGGGAAGAAATTGGAAGTGTTTTTAAGGAGGGAAGTTGAAGGTGTTTGTGAGGAATGTTTTTCAGGGAAGGACGAAATCCCACAGAGGGCAATGGATGCCAGTGATTCAGAAAGGGAGGAAGGGGGCACAGAACGATTCCTGTCTCCTCCCCACTATTTTTATTTTTGTAGCAATTTTAGTTTTGAAAATACTCCCTTGTTGGAGCAACGAGGTTGTGCATGTGAGGATGAACTGGTAGGTTAGGAATTTTTTTTAATGGTGCTGCTGCAAAGCAAGAGTGTTTTTCTTGGAAGTTGAATTAAAAGATTGAAAACCCCCAACCTGAGGAGAGGGGCAAAATCAGCATCTTCTAAGTAGCCCCCTCTCTCTTCCAGAAGAAGCAAAAAGGATTGCAATTGTTGGGTAAAAGTGAAGGTTATGGACTGCTGGAGGAATCCTATCTCGTAGCAGTTAAAGAGGTTGCTCTCTCTCTCTCTCTTCTTTCTCCCATTCCTTCTTTTCTTCCCTGATGGGAGGATGCTGGAGGTTCTTTGGCTGCTGATGACACCCAGGCATGTGCAAAGTTCGCCATGTCTAGGTTAAATTTCTTTAGACAAACCACAAAATAAATCTGAGTAAAGGCTGAGATTACCCAAGTTCCCTCCAAAGTCCTGTGTTTCTATGTCTCCCTGTTTAAAGCAGAAAAAGAATTGCTGCTTTTTTGGCAGTTGGAACAAAAGCTCATGAAGCCCCCTCCTTGTCCTCCTTCTCACAAGCAGACGGCAGGCAGGGCTGGGGAGACCAGATCTTAGAGAATCTGAAGAAGGGAAGCTTTCAGCCTGGGCAAGGCTGGGGCAGGTAGAGGGACAGCCTCACCCATGCATCAAGCAATGGGGATGACATGCCAGAGAGCCAGCAGAGTCCTCTCAGTCACTGGAACCTTGTGATTGCTGTATGGGGGGACAGTAATGTGAATCTGAGCAGATTCCAGTTACTCAGAGTCCTGGATTCCTTGTTCATGTGGTATCCCGTGGCCGGGAGGCTATTGGCCTAATGTAGGTTCAAACCATAGTCACAAACCCAGGCGAGTGTGCAGGAACATAAACCTCATTGGGGGCTCCCCACTTGACAATAGCTGGGATGACCATAAAGGGCAATCAAACAGAGAAATGGTTTATGGGCTTGCTAGCTCTATAATTGGCTAAACAGCCCTAGCAGCCCATGTCTATGTCAATATTAGAAAACTGGCTTGTTTAGTAGTAAAAAGTGTAAGCCAAACTTCAAATGCTACTCCTCTCCTGAATGAGGATCAGGAACAGCAAAGAACGGCAATTTTGCAGAACATCCTGGCCACTGACTTTATGCTATTCAACATGGCCCATGGCTGTGAGGAGTTTTCATGTTGGTGTTGCTTTAAACTCACTGACAATTCCTTGCGAATGAAAGGTACTGAACAGGATTTGGGAGAACTAGCTAAGCCAATCCCAGAAGAAGCCCACAGGACTTTCTGGAATTGGCTTATCTCAGCTTTCCTGGTTGTGCAACCTTGCTCTCAAATCCCCAGTTCTTCTGGCTGGCATTATCCAATTACTCTCCCCAGGGCAATGCTTAGTAGGATTTTTTTAGTTATCGTTTCCAGGAGAGGGTAAGGCTAAACCCTGTTCTCTTGTGAGATACATATGGTGACCTCCTTGAGATCGACATGGGGAGAGGAATTGTAGGGAAAATCAGTTCTTGGTGGAATTGATTGAAATGTAAGGTCCCAGTCCCTTACTTAAACTTGAGATACCATATCAATCTAATCAGATAATCCAAGCGGAGACTTCTTGATTAAGCAGCACTTTATTTGATCAAATTAAGCAGCTGGATGGCCAACAATCTGGAACACTGGCAGAGTTATGTCCAGAAGTGCCACACATTAGAAAGTTGGTAGCATTGCTTTATAAACTTTGTTAGCCAATGAAAAATCAGACAACAGAGCCATTACATCATAAAGAAGACATCAATCATTCCGGTACACTCCCTTATTCCCTCCTTCAGTATATCCCATCCATGTACATGTTTCCCACACTTGCATGAGATTTCTCTGGTGCAAAAGCTGATTACAAAAAGCAAGAAAGCAACAGTTAGACTAAACAATTTCCCTTTGTTCCAGAACCCTTCAAAATGAAGTTGCTGTAAAGCCATATAAGGCCAATGTTTGTTATCTCATTACAACAGTCCCATAGATTTGCAATGGGAGATGTTTTCTTTTGGGGTCTGGCATTTTCAAAATGGCCCCTCCTTTCGATTTATGGGAGATGTTTTCTTCCTTGTTTTACGGTTTGATTGCTTTTTTGCCTTAGTCCTTCCCTCCCCCCCCATTTTTGTTTCGGAAGGAAAACAGGCAGAAGAAGGACCCCGATCTCTCTTATTTATAGTAGCTTGACATCCTTTACCTATGAATATGTACACTTACATCATTTGTTACTTAGTCTCTCCTGACATTTTGAGATACATAAATATGTGTGCATCTCTTTATTGTGTGTGGGGCCGTCTCCAGTGGTGAGATTCCAATAATTTAACAACCGGTTCTCTGGTTGCTACCATAGACATGAGGTGGGGGGGGATATCATGTGATTGCAAATGATTATGTTGATGTAATGCGCTTAATTAAGTTAATTAAATACCTACACATATTAAGCTATGTGTAGGGCTAACAGACTGCAAAAATAACAGCTTTGCTCTCCAGACGTGTAAATGTGTAGCTTAACCTGCTGCTGGAAATTCTATTTGCTCCGTTTGCGGTTCAATATATTGTGTGAATTGACAACATTAATAATTATCAGGTTCACTCACCTAACCTACAAAGATACTTTTTCCTATTTTCCGGCAACCGCGAGGTGGAATAACATGAAAACCCATCTCCCAAGACCGGGCGAAAGATAATTTCTCAAGTTGCTGCCACAGTCCACCCCTCTGATGGGGGCAGCCGCTACCTCGAGTGATGCTCTGCAAAATCAGTCAGCATATCTCTATGGCTTCTGCCTTCACTTTTCCTGTTTCTGGTCTTGCCCTCCTTTGGTGGTAGTGAGGCCTGTGGGGCGATGGCAGCTGTACGGGGCCTCTGTATTTTGATAAAAGCGACCGAGCCAGAGCCCACGGAATTGGAATAGAGCGAGCTGTTGCTTCAGACTGGAGACCCCACTACCCCCTCACCTCTGCTATGGCCGTGCTGGTGGGGCACTCACTGAGGGACCTGCTGTGGGTAACAGAACTGGGGAAACAGCCCCGGAAACCAGCCACACTGGTGCTGCAGCTGATTTCGGCATTCCGCCACATCACGGGGATGCAGTGTCATGCCACAACACAAGTGGGGCAACGTGAGAGGCTGCAGCAGGATACCGGGAAGTGGGGCACATGGGTCTGATTCCCCCTTCCTCCACTGGCTTTGCCTTGTGGCAGTGGCACTGGCAGCTTCCCCCCACACCCAGCTCATTTCCCCATCTCTGCTCTGGCAGATGGAGACGGTGGTGAGGGACCGGGGGTGCGCGTGGGACAATGTGGAGCAACAGCGGCAAGGGGTATGTGCATGCCAGAGCCCCCCTTCCCCCACCACCGTCCCCACCAGCACCAGCATGGGCAGCACAGCTTTGCTTCCAGAGCTGCTGCCAGCCGGGCCTGGCGATGCAGGGATCACCGCCGCTGCCACCGCCTCCTCCTGCCCAGCCTGCCGCGTAATAATGCAGGCAGAACCTCAAGCGTCCCTCTCTTCAACCAGCTGCTGGCTAACTCACTGAGGTCCCACATGGCTGGATACATCCCGGCATGGCTGGATTCCCTCCCCCATGGTCTTGGCTCTCCTGGCCTTGCATGCTCTCCTTTTCCCAGGCATGACACACTGCAGCGCCTTCTCAGCTGTCAGCCGGCCATCCAGCTCAGAGGCAGCTTTTCTGAACTACTGGTGGTGGATGAGGCGGGGGCTGCTTTTTGTCTTCTCCTCTGGATGGCTTTGGCAGATCCCCCCTCACCTGCCCACCCACCCTTGTCCCTTTCACTCCCCTTCCAAGCCCTCTTCACAGCTCTGTCCACACAGCCACCAAAGCGGCAGGTGAAGCACCTCTGCCATCACAGAGCTGGAGAGCTTGCCCCACCCACCACCACTCAGATGCCCTCACTTCCCAAACCATTTCTTTTCTCACCTTCTTTCCAACTCCTCCATCACTTCCTCCACTGCTGTGTGCAGTCCCACAAACTGTTCAATCAATCAATTCCAACTTCTCATGAAAAAAAAAGATCTCACAAAGTTGGAATTGATTGATGGAACTTTTTTTTTTAGTCCCACAAACTTCTTTTGTTTGTGGGACTGCATACGGCAGCAGAGGAAATGACGGAGGACTGCTTCTGAGCTGGAAAGAAGGTGTCACATGGGTCCGATCGGGGGCGGGAGGGGTGTGTTTCTGCCATGCATCAACCAGTTTGCCAAACTCAAAAGAAATTAACTACCAGTCTACTGAACCGGTGCGAACCAGCTGAATCCCACCACTGGCCGACTCTCAATATTATTGTGTTTCCCCGAAAGTAAGGCCTACACTGAAAATAAGCCCTAGTTTGGGGGCAAGGCACACACCTAAAAATCAAGCTAGGGTGGGGTTGGGAGTGTGGAGCTGCCCCACATGCCCCCCACACACTTACCTTGCAGCCAGGCCTCTCCTCACCAGCCCACTTCTTCTGCAGCGTCTTCTGCAGCCAGTCCTGCATTTCTCAGTCACAGGCCTTTCCAAAGGGCCACTACAGCTGAGAACAGAGCTATGGATTCAATCCATAGCTTGGTTCTGTGAGACCTCTGCAGCCGAGAATCAAACTATGGATTGAATAGTTGGAGGTGTTGGTGGGTGGGGGTGGCACTGCTCCACAACCTGGTGGCATCCATCAAAGCCAGAATGTGCTCAGCCTGGAACTGGAACCAGCAAGGAGCTGCCCCACTGCCTGTCCTGCCCCCTGGGTGTGCGCATAGGAGACGGCCAGTGCCAGCATCATGGGTAAAGTCAGCCTGTGGGGCAAGACAGCCATCAGGGATGCCGGACTCCACTTGTGTGCATGCTCAGGGGGTGGGGCGGGGCTGCCCCGTGGATTTAAAGCTGATTTGATGGATGCAACCAGGTTGTAGAGCAGCACTCTCCCCCACACACACCAGTACCTCCAGCCTCTCAGCCATGAGGCATCCCTTTCAATGGGACCATCCTCGCCCTCCCACGTGGTATAGCAATGGCCAGCAACAGCATGATAGTGCTGGCAATCTCTTCCTTTCCCATCACCCCTTCCTGAGCATGGAGGAAGGAAAGAGATGAGAAGGCAAAGGAATGAATGAGGAAGGGAGGAATGGAGGGAGGGAGGAAGGAATGGAGGTTCTACAGGGAAGCCCTGGAATCAGCAAGAATCTACCCCACTGCCTCTATCCTGCCCCCTGGGTGTGCACAAAGGAGTCAACCAGCACTGGCATCCTGGGTGAAGTCAGCCTGCTGGGCAAGACAGCCAGAAGGGATGCAGGACTCCACTTGTGCACGTGCTCAGGGGGCAGCACGGGGGCGCCTGTCACTGGTTCCAGAGCTCTCCTGTAGATCTGAGGCTGAGTGTGTTCTGGCTTTGATGGTTGGCACCAGGTTGTAAATCAGTGCCCAGTCGGCCTTGGCCAGGGCGAGGTGTGGTGGGCCGGTCCTTCGCTGCTTCCAGAGCAGGTCCCCGGGCCGGATGGAACCATATATCGGGCCAGATCTGGCCCACAGGCCTTGTGTTTGACATGACTGTTCTAAAGGAGAGCTGGCATAATGTGAAGAAAGCACTAGCCAAGGCAACAGAGAGTCAGAAGAACAAGTGGATAAGAAGCGAGCTCCCCAGGGAACATTCCATGTAGGAGATAAAATGTGTCTATACACCAAGTACCTAAAGTTGAAGATTCCCTATAAAAACAAGGCCCTAAGTACATAGGGCCTTCCCCGATCATGAAAATTATTCACCCAGTGACCTGAAACTGCCCAGAATGCTGGGTAAAGTGCACCCAGTATTTCACTGCAGCCTGCTGAGGCCGGCTCAAGGATCGAAACTGAGACCAGTTGGAAAAGAAGCAACTGGTCCAATAAGGGTGGAGGGGGAAAGACATTACAAGGTTAAGCAAATCTTAGACTCTAGAATCCATAAGGGGAAACTACAGTATCTAGTTCAGTGGAGAGGTTATCCAATAGAGGAAGCGAGTTGGATAAAACCTCATAACATTAGAGCAGAAGACTTAATAAGTAGATTCCAGCCAGAATATCTTCAAAAGCCAGGGGACCCTTACGTGGAGATTTGAGGGAAAAGAAATGCCTTAATATGTGTTTGCTGTTTTCCAGGAACCTTCCAGTTTTTAGGAGGGTCCACCTGTCAAGTTTTGAAACACCTTTTTTTTCTGCTGCAACAGTTATTGCTTCTCAGCTTGCCAATGAACCCAGGGGGGAGGAAATCAGACTGGAATGAAGACTTCAAAGATTAAGGAAGCAGACCATGGGAACCCAGGACGTTTACCAGGTGTCTGGCCAAACACAGAGATACTTTGTCAAAACAATATTGCTGCATTCAATTGGCCACCTGATCCAGAGGGAGGAGAGAGAATACTATGCTTTCACTATGTAGGGCTTGGGTGAGGTTTTCCCAGAGCTTCTTTTGCTTTCATACATGTCGAAATGATGTACTCAATAAAGTTTTACATTAAGAGATTGGAATGTCTCATAGGTGTTTGCTTTGTTGGGATCATCAGCCGGAATCTTGACCTTGGAGGAATTGAAATACCAATTCAGAAAGAATCATGAAGGGGATGAGGTTGAGAACCTCCTAACTAACTTTGAAGATACCTACCAAGCTTAAAGCAGTCCAAAGCTCAGGATAAGGTTCATATGTGACCTCTCTTAAAGGGCTGCTTAATCCAAATATTGGGTAACCTGTGTGCTGAGAAAAAGGAGGGCTAACAACAATTTAAAAACACAAATATTAATTATTAATTAATTTTATTATTTGATGATTATGTTGGATTTTAATTTTATTAATCTAGCTTTTTTATTTCCTTTGATTTTAAATAACCTTAATTGTCAAACGCAGGCAAATGAAGCATATAAACCAAAAATTGCAATTAATAATTAAATTTTAAGAACCCAAGAAACAATTTCATTATCAGTTCCCCACTTTTATCATTAGATCTTCCTTAGTGTTTAGATCTGGTCTCAGGATGATAATGTAGCACTTGGGGAAGAAGATGCAACCCAACAGTCCACCACCGGAGGCCAAGATGGAGAAAATCTGCATGGCCACCATGTATTTTCCTTTGGTGCTCAGGTAGGTGGGGATGAAGGAGACCCAGACACTGCAGAAGACCAGCATGCTGAAGGTGATCAGTTTGGCTTCATTGAAAGCTCCAGGCAGATTTCTGGCCAGGAAAGCCACCATGAAGCAAATAGCAGCAAGGAAACCCATGTAGCCAAGGACAACATAAAACATGGTGACAGAGCCTTCGTTGCATTGAAGAATGATATCTCCAGGCTGGGAGTGAAGATCAGAGTCAGGAAATGGGGGAGAAACTCCCAACCACACGACACAAATGAAAATTTGGATAACTAAACAAGAAAGTATGATGGAGTTGGACAATTTCTTCCCTAACCATCTTCTCATCCTGTTCCCTGGTTTTGAGGCCAGGAAGGCCAGCACCACCATGATAGTTTTGGCTAACACAGAAGACACAGCTACTGAGAAGACAATGCTGAACATTGTTTGTCGGAGAAGACAGGTGGCTTTTCTTGGTTGGCCAATGAAGAGAAAGGAGGACAAAAAGCAAAGCAGGAGGGAGATCAGGAGGATGAAGGAGAGGTCCCGGTTGTTGGCTTTGACGATGGGAGTTTCTAGGTATTGAAGGAATATGATTAAAACAAGGCCTGTGGTTAGGGACAAGAGTAGAGCAATGGAGATGAGGATGATGCCCAGATGCTCTTCATAGGACAGGAAGATTATTCTTTTGGGGATACATTGGATTTGGTTCTTGGCTGGATATTGATCATCTGGGCACTTGGTGCATTTGTCAGTATCTGAGAAAACAAAGTAATATTTCTTTCATACTCTTTCAAATTTCAAGAAAACCTTTGGATTAGGTGATACTGAGAGACAGGAAAGTCTTAGTAATGGTATCTTCTTACACTGCAGCAAAAAAAACAATTCCCCAATATATACAACTATTAAAACCAAGAACAACAAAGCAAAAATAAAAGAAGAAATAATGGTGCCGCAACCTCCCTTCTCTGAGGTAACCCACCACATTCTTATCTTGCACTGACCTTACTTTATCCCAAATGGTTGGGAGAAGTAGCAAGTCTCCAGAGACTTAAGAGGATGGGGGCCTATTGAATTTCAAGGGGGAGTGGGTCCAATGGGGCAGGAGCTGCACCAGAAGAAGCAGGCATTTGAGGACCCATAAAGTGGGAATCTTTTAGGGAACAGACCTTTTTGCATGCCAATTACTATCTGCTCTGGTGGGAGAAGCAGATATCCTCAAGGAGAGGAAGCCCTGCAGATATCCTGGTTCTTTCTCATGTAAGGTTTTGAAAGGTGAATTTCAGGAAAAATAATCATTAGAGCACAGAAATTCACAGTATCTCCAAACTATGAGCCCTTTTTAAAAATCCCTTAAAATGTGACTCTTTCAACAGCCCTGGGGATCTCCTGGTAACAGGGCCCTGTGTGCTGGTTGCATGGTAGGTAGCATCTTGATCTTAAGGAAAATTAATTCATGAAGGAATTCATAAAACAAAAACTGTGTCTGCAAAGTCTTTTTACCCTGTAGAAATGAGAAGATGAAGCGATATATTTCCATACTCTCTAGATTTGGCAAACAATTTTAAAGAGAGAATGAATTTAACTTTGGTATCAATGGATGTTAAGTAGATTGATCTTTTATTAGTTCTCTTCCCCCCCCCCTCTTTTCTGTTCGTTTTAATCCCAACACTGTATGTAATATTTTTTCCTTTCAGAACCAGGACTATATTCTTTTTTTGTTCGAGTTATAACTATTTGTATCTCACTATTTAGCAACAAAGAAAATGGGAAAGATAAGAAAAGGTGGGAAGGAAATATCCACTAAGATTTTATGGTGAATCCTCTGTTTGATTTTCATTTGCTTCTTGAAGCCAACATATTCCCCTCCATTGTTCCTTCTAAATAGATATTTCAGTTTATGAGGATTTATGATCTTCATAAGATTGACTGATTAATTGAAGGATTGATGTTTTTGTTGGCCTGTAATGTACAGTAAAGTTGGTTTGGGTGAGCAAAACCCATTGATCTGTGGGAAGAATCCAGAGAAAGAAATATTTTGGGAAATATTAAAAAGGCAGAATATATTTCTCCAAAGGAATAATGCAGAAGATCTTTAAAATGCAGAAACGTCTCCCTCCCTCTCCCCAGCCAGAAACCAGCTTTTTAGAAATGCAGATGTAATAATCCATTCAGGAAGGTTGGGGCCAGCAAGCTAGAAGGTATGAAATTAGGAACACAGACCCCTAAAATCTACATACCCCACCAAACTCTAAGCACAGGAAACATAATAGGATTAACCCACCAATTCCAAAAGAGCACACTCAGACTCAGTTCAATGTACATGACACAGGAAATACAAAGCCTCAAACAGGAACAGGAAACAACCTAAAAAGCCCCAGAAGGTATAAAACCCCACCACACCCAGCAACAGGTGGTCAGCTTTCCCAGAGCCACGCTTCTGTCTGGCTCTGCTCTTCAATAAACTCCAATCTTCTTTTTAAAGCAGTTTCCATTTTGTTTATTCCCAGCTTGGACTGGACCCTGATAAAGATTTTTCTTTCAACAGATCTAAAATCATTTCTCAAGTTGCAAAGAATTCAGATGTTCCTTAGAAAGATAAATGTGGAAGGACACATCCAAAGTGGCAAATAAAAGAGAGATTTCCTATGCAATCCACAACATCCTTCTTTCTACCTCATCCTTAAAGTTATTTTTCTTATAAATTCCATTTAGGGAAGAAATTGGACACCATGAAAATTAAGAACTAAACAATCAAACCTACATGTGTCTTTAACATGCATATTGATCAAAGTTTCCCTATGGTGTCACCCACCTTCCTGAGTGGAGATGGTCCCCTCTGGACAAGGAATGCAGTCGTAGCAGCAAACTGGCTCTCCTTCTCGAGCCTGCTTGACAAATCCAGGATGGCATTTTTCCACACATTTAGACTGAGGCAGAGACTAAACAGAAAAAGAAGAAAAGACAAAGAAAATATGTTAGGACTCACCATCCGTTTAAGATGGAGGTAGACATGAACATTATTAGCCAAGTCGTCTTTGGGCTTCACGTAGGCAAATATGAAATCTCTGACAACTTCCAAATGGTTGCAGGAGATACAATTGCAGGAAGATGCTTCGTTCAGTTCCTCCCTTTTTCTTCTGACATATCAGATTACAAAAAAAGTACCTTTCTACTTAACAATGTCTGGAGGGATGAAATTGAGAAAAGATTTAACAATTAAGTGGCAACCGTGTTTTCCTCCTCATAGTGGAATTAACATGCATTCCTCCATTCTTCATACATGCTTTATTTTAAAATAACCAGAAATACTGAATTTTAGAGAGAACTTTATTGTAAAATATATATTAGTTTTTCATTTCATTGCATTGATTAAACTAGAATAAAACTGTGATGAAGAAAGAAACTTTTGACCAGTAGGATCTGGAAAGGTTTCTTCTGGAGTTCATAAAACATTGCAAAGTTGCCTCCCTTTGAAAGCAGTCCAAAATTATCTCTGGTTAAGATAAAAAGGGAAATTTCCTTACAAAGCTGTCAACCTAAAAGATATTCTTCATTCGTATATATATATATTTGTTCAGTTTATATGGCTGCCATGCTGGTGAACTAAAACTAAAATTGGCTGACTAGTTTCTAAAACTATAGTGAGGTGAGATGGAGGTGAGGTCATGAGAATGTATTCCACAATAAGGCTGAGTCAGGCATTTTTTGATGCACCACATGGGTCATGAGTTTCAGCCTTATGTGTGAAAGGGATATTCAACACACCGTATCCAACACAAGGTCCTTTCTGTTGAGAGAATACAATTAGGTGACACAATCTGACAGGGAAATACACACTCCTATTTATTATTAGTTTGATTTGTACCCTCTCAGTGTGTCCTAAGGCAGCTAGCAATGAAGATGAACAGTTGCATTCAAGGGATTTTCAGATGAAGTGCACTCTTACAAGCGAATGCCCAAATGTAAGTAATATTTCCCTCAAAATTGTCCCTTATTATTTCTGATATCAAGATATATATTTTTTGCACCAAAGCGATGCTTCAGTACTTCAGTTTTCAAGCCATTATCATGGTGAGATGGGTAGCAAATAAATTTAATCAATCAATCCATAAATGAGCTCACATGAGACCAGTCATTATTATTTCATGTGAACTGAAAGCCTTGGACCTCCTTCCTAAATTCCACTATCCCAGTGGGGTTAGAGAGAGGCAGCTATAAGCATGTTCTCAGCTGATTAAAAACATCCCAGACTCGGAGCCTGCAATTTTGGGAGACCCCTGATTCCAATCAAGGCAACAGGACCTTCATCCAGTCTTGATTCCACTTCATTGGATTCAGTCCAAATCGGAACTCAGGGACTGGTCAACAGAATTGCCTTCATCTTTTATATTTGAAGGCAAAAAACTAGTGAACCTCAAGACCACCAAAATCTCCAGCATATGAGGCCCTGTCTCACCAGTTTTACAGTGATATTAAACTGCCAAAGGGACACTAAATGGCAATGATTTGTGTCCTAAATAATAATCACCCCATATCTCATTTTGGATCAGCTTACAACAGATTCAGCATGACAGCATCAGAAGGGAAATCTTGGTCAATAGAACTGAAGCATGCTTATCTGCCTAAGAAAATTATACAGGTTTTACTCCATACATTCAATTCTCAGTGATGTTTACCCACTTTTTTGACTGGGTTTAGCCCACTTGAAAAGGCTTTGGAAAAAAGAGAAAAGACATCAATATTTTCCCCACCTTGTTGAGCAACTTTAACTGTGACAAAGCATCTTGGTTGATTGTAAGTCTTTTTCTTTCAAAAGTCCCCAATTGCTTGTTGATGGGATCCTCCTTGGGGAGAATCACCGAAGTAAAGATCCTCAGGTCTGTTGCTACGTCTCCATTCTGATCCAAGTACACTTCCAGCAGGGAAAGATTGTACAATTCCCTCTTCTTTAGAAATGGATGGAGCTAGAATGGAAACATCCAGGAATTTAAAAGCAGAAATCTTGGTTTCTTATCTCTTATCACTTTTTACATTTGAATCTATCTTCGATGGTTGTTTAACTTGCAAATATTGTGAGTTGGGAGAACAAGTGTTACCATTATCTTCAAAATTGAAGTACAAAGATTCAGCAATATTTCTAAATCATGTAGTATACTGATAAAATGTATATTGACAAGATGTAATTGACAAAAATTGTCAATCATATAGAACAATCTAGTGAAGGTCACCTTTCAAGTAAACAAAATACACAAATAACTAGAGTATTCATAAACTCCTTGCAAACAATAGGGTGAATACCAGAAAGCAAGTATTTGCTAAGAAGGTTAATCTTCATTCAGGTAGAGGAGATAGGAAAAATGAAGATGAAGTAATTCTACTTTATTGTAAGGCTATATTAAGAAAATCTTGCACTATGAAAGTACAAATCTTTCACCAACTCTTTTGACAGTCAAAAAATTTAGGGAGGACTTTTTCTGAGTTTCTTTCTCTGCCTGTTACACAGCTGTGGATTGCCCTGCCCCAAACCATCTGGATGGTATGAGATAATTAAGTGGATACAACTGTCTCAAAAATTGTACTCAAATAAATATTAATATTACTGATAAAATTGGGGAGTTATGAAAAACAATTAGACCTTGGTCATTGTTTCTTCTATATTTTCATTAATAAAGGAAGTAGATAAATCATGATTTTTGATGCAAAAATTATAATAACACTTGGACAAAGTCATTTTGGACTCCTTTAAAAATTCCCAGCTTCTCTCAGGTCCCTATAGATCCCCGTCCATCCTGATGGGAGGGAGGACCTTTGGAGCTCTCCTGTGATGTAATAATAATAATAATAATAATAATAATAATAATAATAATAATAATAATAATAATAATAATAATAATAATAATAATAATAATAATAATAATAATAATAATAATAATAATAATAATAATAAAGTTCGAAGGGACCTTGGAGGTCAACTAGTCCAAACCCCCTGATCAGGCATGAAACCATATACCATTACCGACAAATGGCTGTGTTTAGCTTTGCTTTGTTGACTCGGTTCCGCTGCCCAAGGTCATCTGCCTCACCTCACCAAGGAAGAGATGCCTGGGAACACCTTACCGCAGTTTCCGTCTGGAGTTCTCACAACTTCTTTGCATCTCTGGATTGGCTCCTATGGACTGGGCAGTTGGGAGGGGTTTTGAACAACGGGGTTTAGCCTAACAATTTCACCCGGGAACTTCAGATTCTGCCTGCCTTCTCTTGCTGTCACTGACTCTCAATAAAAATTCCTTTTGAAACAATGCCAGTTTCAAGAGTTCTGCTTTGTTTTTGTTTTTTACATACATTTTTATTAGTTTTTTTTATAATCACAGTGCTTAAAATATTTATCAGGAACATATTGTCTGGGTTTCAATGTCTAATTTACTAATAAATATTAAGTTCCTTTCTCTCTGCCTCGTTTATCTAGCCAATTATAAAAAGTATTCCATGTTCTAAAATAAACTGAATCTTCTTTCTCTTTCATTATCAATGTCAATCTATCCATTTCTGCACACTCTAAGATTCTTTTAATTAACGCTTCCTCCTCTGGTAATTCTTCATTTTTCCAATATTGAGCAAATACAATTCTTGCTGCAGTTAATATTGTCAACGCTGCTAACATCAGATGTTTTTGCATTGACAACAAATGGAAATGTAGCGATCTTTTACCTTTTGCTTTTAGAATTAAATGATGCTGGGAGGGGGAATGTGAGTGAGAGTCCAGCTAGACATAACAACGCTGGACCCAGCGTGAGAAACAAGGTTATTGTAACCAGAACTGATAAGAAATTGGCGGGCTGGAGAACAGGAGAGGAAGCCCGTGCTTCATGCTAATTGGAGAATGTTATTTATGACTGTTAATTGGAGGAAGGAATTGTGCTTTGATACTATGTGCTCAGGGGATGGGAATTTAGTTTTTGGCTTCGATTATGCACTGCCGATGCTATGCTACTCAAAATAAAGATTCTTTAAGGTAAACAATGCCTCAAAGTTCTTTGAAGAGTTTCATCTGTCGGAACCATGACATTAAGCCAAAAACTCCAACTTTTCCTAACTATCTTGGGGTCCTGATCCCCAGTCGCTGTCCCTAGAGGAGAGGGATAAGTTGACAAATATTTGGGGAAGATCTCAGCATGGAGAAAGAGAGAACGCCTGAAACCAGCACCCCAGCAGTGGCTGTTACCCCAGAGGGGGGAGCGACAGCTAGTGCACCAGTGGGAAAGAACTTTTTCAGGCCTCCCAACTGGGGGCAAAGCCCAAGCTGTGAGGACAGCTGATCTGGTCATCAGAATGGGCCCAACCCAGCAGATACTCCAGACACCTCAAGACAGCCTTGCCACCATCAAGTGCTTCAAAGGCGGATGAGGTGAGGCTGCCAAGAGGGGATTCCTGCACGTCGCATTCCCCAGACTGGTGGAGAACCACGAAATCATCTGCCGCTGAGGACTCGAGTGATTGGAAATACTTGTCCGCAGCCTGCAGTCAGTCAGTGGAGAAGTTGGTGGAGAGATTTGAGGAGCTAGAGATGAAGAGTGGAGAACAACCTTCCTGCTCCCCCTACATGCGTGATCTTGATGATCAGCGAGGCAGCCACCAACTCCTACCAAGGGGAACCCCCAGCCCCCCTTGTGCAGATCAGGCAGCCTCCCCTTCCTCAAAACCACCGACCATGGCCTCCAGCCCCGTGGGGAGAGACAGCTCCCTCCCAAAGCCCAGATTCTGCCGACGGGATAAGACCCCGAGCCATCACCGAGACAGCCTAACCCCAGATCAACATGCTTACTTGCCACCCAGCCCGGGGCCCGTACAACAATGGGGAATGCTGCAGCCTTCCCAGGTGGGGAGCCAGCAGTCGCTGGCAGTGCAACAGCTGATGGGGGCCTTGCAACAACTGGGGATGATGCAGCCGCCAGGGGGTCAGCAATTGCTGGGAGAACTACAATAGCAGTGGGGCTGGCCGCCGCCTCCAAACATGCAGCAACCGCTGAGGGGCCCGCAACTGATGGGGGTCCAGCAGCAACCACCTACGGGGCCGCAGGAGGGCCTGCAGCAACTGGGGCACTATAAACCCCTGCAGGCCAGCAGCTGTGGGGATGGCAGCAGCCCCCACCTATGGAGCGACCGCTGGGAGGCTCGCAACTGCTGGAGGCACCATTACCGCAGCTGCAGAGACTGCGGGGGGTCGCACAGCAATTGGAGGTGCCGCAGCCACCAGCAATGCAACAACAACATGGGAGTGGCCACAGCCCCCGGACGCGCAACAACCACTGGGAGGCTTGCAGCAACTGGGGGTGTGGCAGCCACCGTGGGGGGGGCAGCAACAACTGAGGATGCAACAACTACAATGGGGAGGCCAGCAACCACTAATGGCACCACCTCTCAGAGCCACCTTCAATGGGAATCCGGAGAAGCTGATCTTTTACCTCAATCAGGTGTGCTCTCACTTGAACTGCTGTGCCTACTTCTATCTGAACCCAGCCGCTATGGTCGATGTGATCGCGTCCAGCTTGGAAGAAGAAGCATCTGAGTGGCTGAACAATCTATATACCGAGCAAGCATCCAAGTTAGAGGACCCCCACCTCTTCCTCCTAGGGCTGAGAGCAATGTTCGAGGACCCATCCATTGCCCTCAAAGCAGAGGAGCAAGTCCACAAAATAAAACAAGCTGGCAGGCCTGCCCTAGAATACATACGAGAGTTTTGCAACATAGCCGGCAGAATAGAGAAGTGGCCCAAGCAATCCCTAGTCCATCATTTCAAGGAGGGACTAGACGACCACCTCTCCCAGGCTTGTATCTATCGAGCAGTCCCCGATCAGATGGTACCAGACAGCAGTAAGACTAGATGTTCAGCTCGCCCACTATCAGAAACCACCTCCACAAGAAGCCGAGATGAGGCCAAATCAACCCAAATGACAGCCACCCCCCTGAAAGCCTCCAACTGCTGTGGCTACAGAGAATCCCAGACCACCTGCTGGGCCACTGATCAAGTGTTTCAGATGTGGACAACAGGGACATCGAGCAGCGAATTGGCCAGTCTCTTATCCCCAGCAGCAGAATAGACTGGGACCACAGCAGGACCACCGGGACCACCAGAAACCAGTCCAGCAGCCGACGAAAGAGAAATCCAACTGGATCACGCAGGAACCAGTGGCCCAAGTCATGTCCCCCTCGCAGGAGAGTGCCGAGACCCAAGCTGGACATGCTGCCGCTCTACCCTCCTATGACAGCGACAATGAAGGAGAGAATGACCTGATGGTGAGTCGACACGTCCCACCTTTTTCGCTACCCGCCAAAATCATAATCCCTAAGATGGGGGCACAGGTAGATTTAAAAGTACTAGTTGACTCCGGATGCTCCCGGTGTGTCATCAGCTTGTAACTTGCCCTGAAAATGGGTATATGAGCAAAGCTGCTCTCCAAACCCATGAGGTTTGAGCAAGCCGATGGTTCCCTAAAGGGCGGAACTTTAGTCACGCAATTGACCGAACTCCTATGCTTAGAAATAGGTGAGCACTGGGAGTTCATTCCTTTCCTGGTGAGTCCAAAAATGACTGAGGCTGTGATCCTAGGGCTAGCTTGGTTGGACAAATGGAAGCCATTTATCTGGTGGGAGAAGGGGTTGAGAATTGTAAGATTACCCATAGGACCCAACCCCCCCTTAACTCAATGGACGTCACAGGAAATTTTAGCCCACCCAACAAGCTACTGCATGTGGCTGCCTTATCGCAACCAGGTGAGCCACTCATCCCCAGCAAATACCGGGACCTAGCGGGGGCATTTAGTGAGAAAGAATGCGACACCCTGCCTCCCCACAGACCCAATAATTGCTCCATTGAACTGTTACCAGGAGCTAAACTCCCATGACCAAGGATGTATGCTATGTCCCCCCTTGAAATGGAGGAGATGCAGCAATATGTGGACAAAAACCGAGCGAGGGAATTCATCGAATGGGCCAAGTCTGCTGTGGGAGCCCCGGTGCTGTTTAAAGGAAAAAAAGACAGCTCGCTTCATCTCTGCATGGATTATAAGGGTCTGAACGTGGTGAGTGTGGAAAATAAACACTTCCTCCCCCTCCTGAAGGACTTACTAACCCACCTGGCCAAGGGGAGTGTCTTCACTAAGTTAGACTTGAGAGAGGCATATTACCGGGTGAGGATAAAGGAGGGAGATGAGTGGAAGACTGCTTTTAACTGTCCCATGGGGAGCTATCAATTTAAAGTCATGCTGTTTGGACTACAGGGGGGCTCAGCTGTCTTCATGCAACTGATTAATCAGGTTCTACATGACCATTTATACAAAGGGGTTCTGGTGTATCTTGATGACATCCTGATATACAGCACGAATATGACTGACCACATAAAACTAGTAAGAGAAGTGCTAAAGAAACTGTTGAATGCCAAACTTTATGTCAAACTATCGAAGTGTGAGTTTCACCAAGATTGGATTATCTTGGCTATAGAATTTCCAGTGAGGGCATTGAAATGGACCCGATCAAAGTGAAAGCCGTAATTGAATGGCAGCCTCCAAAGACTCGCAAACAGCTCCAGAGCTTCCTAGGATTCCCCAACTTTTACCAATAATTCATCCCCTCCTTTGCTGAAATTGCCCTATCCCTCACAGAACTACTAAAAATGGGCAAAGGGGGAGGAAAACCGTGATCGGGCCAACCACTAGCATGGACTATGAATTGTCAGACCACTTTTGAAAACTTAAAAAGACTATTTGCTGTTGAACCAGTTCTAAAGCATCCCTGCCCAGGGCAGCCCTTTGTAATTCAAGCCGATGCCAGCGACGTGGCCGTCGGAGCTGTACTATTACAAAAGAACCAGAGTGGGATCTTACAACTTTGCACCTACACCTCAAAAAAATTCACTGAGTGCGAGAGGAGGTGGGCTGTGTGGGAAAAGAAGGCTTTCGCAATCTGCTGGGCTCTATTAAACTGGAGACAATATCTAGAGGGGAGCAAGGTACCTTTTGAGGTATGGACTGATCACAAAAATCTAGAAGCACTGAAAACTCCCTGCAAATTGTCCCCAAAACAAGTGCGATGGGTGCAGTACTTTAACCGTTTTAACTTCACTTTAAAGTACATACCTGGGGAAAAAAACTTCTTAGCTGATGCTCTATCCAGACTGCCCCAGTGCAAAAGCCAGCGTGAAGAGGTTATTGAGGCAATTATCTCCAATCCACAACCAGCCTCTCAACTCACGCCGCGCAGAGTTCCACCTTCAAGAGCCCCTAACCCTGATGACCCTGGGGCAAAGAAAATAAAACAAGAGCTCCTCACTGACCAATGGTTCAAGGACAATCAAACCTCCCTAACGTACAGGGATGGTTTGGCTTACAAGGGGGGAAAGTTATACTTGCCAGAGACTCTCCGCCTTAACGCTCTCTGACATGGCCATGACGTGAAACAGGCTGGACACTTTGGATATTTAAAAACACTACACCTCATCCGCCAGCAATTCTGGTGGCTGGGTTTGAAATGGGATGTAGAAAGCTATCTTAGGAGTTGTGCTGTATGTGCCACCATGAAAAGAATTCCAGGGAAACCCCCTGGGTTTTTGCAACTGGTGGCAGACCCTTCCCAACCATGGGAAGAAATTGCTATGGATATTATTATAGATCTACCTGAAAGTAGAGGAAATACAGTCATGGACTGGACTGTGATAGATCTGTTTTCAAAGCAGGCTCATTTCATCACCTGCAAAGGGCTTCCGTCCACCCAACGACTGACCAAAATGTTTTTGAAACACATCTACTGGCTGCATGGCGCACCTAAATGAATAATCTCGGACAGGGGGCAGCTAGGTTTTGGAGAAGTTTCCTTAAACTAATTGGTTCATCTCAAGTCTATCATCTGCTTTTCATCCGGATACTAATGGGGGGGCTGAATCCGCTAATTCGATGGTGGAGCAATATCTCAGATGCTACGTCAGCTACCAACAAACAAACTGGACTGACCTCCTCCCTTTCGCAGAGGTGGCTTACAATAACTCTGTTCATAGCAGTACTGGTTTCACGCCTTTTAAAGTGGCCACAGGAAAAGAGTTCAACCAGATACCCGAATACCCTCAGGCACCCTCCGCTTCCCAGACACTTGATCAATGGGTGAAGGGGTGGGAAGAAGTTTGGAAAATCACAAAGACTGCTTTAAAAAAGGCTTCTGAGACATATAAAAAGGAGGTGGATAACAAAGGGCTCCTCAAAGAACATTCCAAGCTGGGGAAAAGGTTTATCTGTCAACTAAGTATTTACAGCTCAAGTTACCCAGTAAGACGTTAGGACCGAAGTTCTTGGGACCTTTCCCCATTGTAAAGATCATTAACCCAGTCACAGTGGAATTAAAACACCCTAAGCTCTTAGGAAAAATTCACCCTGTTTTCCATTGCAGCCTATTGAAACCTTATCGGGGTTCCACTTTAAGACCTCCCCGTAAGAAGGTACCCGGACACCTTGTGGTGGCAGGACAGACTCACTATGAAGTAAAATGTATTCTTGATTCTAGAATTTTTAAAGGGAAATTGCAGTATTTAGTACAATGGAAAGGATATTCATTGTCTGAAGCCACTTGGGTGAAGTCTAGCGATGTGAAAGCTGATAGACTCATTACTAGGTTTTATAAGAAACATCCTAACAAACCAAGAGGCAATCCCTAACCTGTGCTTTTGTTTATATTACAGGATTTATCCTTTTTGTAAGGGGGGGCGGATGTCAACGCTGCTAACATCGGATGTTTTTACATTGACAACAAGTGGAAATGTAGCCAACTTTTACCTTTTTCTTTTAGAGTTAGATGATGCTGGAGGGGGAATGTGAGCGAGAGTCCAGCTAGACATAACAACGCTGGACCCAGTGTGAGAAACAAGGTTATTGTAACCAGAGCTGATAAGAAATTGGCGGGCTGAAGAACGGGAGAGGAAGCCCACGCTTCATGCTAATTGGGGAATGTGATTTATGACTGTTAATTGGAGGAGGGAATTGTGCTTTGATACTATGTGCTCAGGGGAGGGGAAATCAGTTTTTGGCTTCGATTATGCGGTGCAGATGCTATGCTACTCAAAATAAAGATTCTTTAAGGTAAACAATGCCTCGAAGTTCTTTGAAGAGTTTCATCTGTCGGAACCATGACAAATATATGTAAAATTAAATAAATACACTCTTTCTCATAATCACCTACAATTATACCTAATAAAAATAATTCTGGCTTAAACTCTATATGTTTTTTCGTCATTTTCTCTAACCATGTATGTATTCTTAACCAAAATCTTTTAGCTTTAGAGCATGTCCACCAAAGATGGTAATAAGTGCCTGTTTTTTGTTTACATTTCCAACAATTGTTCGATACATCTTTAAAAACTTTTGCTAATCTCACAGGTGTTAAATGCCATCTATGAAACATTTTATATAAATTTTCTTTGTATGCTACTGCTTTTGTTATTTTCAAATTTCTTTCCCAAAGATTTTGCCATTTTTCTAGTTCTATGTTATGTCCAAAGTTCTTCGCCCATGTTATCATTGTTTCTTTAACTTGTTCCTCTTCCATCTTTAAGCTTAGCATATATTTATAAAGTTTCTTAATCAATTTTTTGTCTGATGTCAGTAATATCTTATCAAATTCTGTCTGTTCTTTATAGAACCCAGGTATTTTAACATCTTTTTCATATCTCGTTTGAATTTGCAAATATGGCCACCAGGATAAGTCAATATACCCTGTTCTTCTAGTTCTTGTTTGTGTTTTAATTTTCTTTCTTTATTCAAAATGTCTTTATAAGTCACAATTTTGTCATAGTTTATTAAGTTTGGGTGAACAAACACTTCCATTGTTGAAAGCCATCCAGATATTTTCATATAAATTTATTTTTTCCCATTCTAGCAGAACTGCGTTTCTTACGTAGTGATGCTGAAAGTATCTGTGAATTTTATTTTCCCCGTACCATAAAAAGGCACGCCATCCAAGTTGAAGGTCGTGTCCCTCTAGGAATAATAATCTTCTATCGCTAAGGGTTATCCACTCTTTTAGCCATGTTAGAACAGCTGCTTGGTAATATAAACTCCAGTCTGACAATCCAAATACTCCATTTTCTTTTGCTTTTTGAAGCATTTTCAGTTTCATTCTAGCTTTTTTTCCTTGCCAAATAAATTTCAATATTGGTTTGTTTAGTTCATCAAAGAAGTTTTTCCCCACTTTTATAGGTATTGTTTGGAACAGAAAAAGTATTTTTGGTAGAATATTCATCTTCACTGTTGCTATTCTCCCCAGCATTGAAAGTTGTATATTTTTCCATTTTTCCAAGTCTAGTTTTATTTGTTTTAATAGTTTTACATAGTTGTTGTTGTTGTTAGTTGCAAAGTCATGTCCAACCCATCGCGACCCCATGGACAACGTTCCTCCAGGTTTTCCTGTCCTCTACCATCTTCTGGAGTCCATTTAAGCTCATGCCTACTGCTTCAGTGACTCCATCCAGCCACCTCATTCTCTGTCGTCCCGTTCTTCTATTGCCCTCAATCTTTCCCAGCATCAGGCTCTTCTCCAGTGAGTCCTTCCTTCTCATTAGGTGGCCAAAGTATTTGAGTTTCAACTTCAGGATCTGGCCTTCTAAAGAGCAGTCAGGGTTGATCTCTTCTAGGCATGACCGGTTTGATCACCTTGCAGTCCAGGGGACTCGCAGGAGTCTTCTCCAGCACCATAGTTCAAAGGCCTCAATTCTTTGGCGCTCAGCCTTTCTTATGGTTCAACTTTCACAGCCATACATTGCAACTGGGAAAACCATGGCCTTGACTATACACACTTTTGTTGGCAGGGTGATGTCTCTGCTTTTTAGTATGCTGTCTAGATTTGCCATAGCTTTCCTCCCCAGGAGCAAGCGTCTTTTAATTTCTTGGCTGCAGTCCCCATCTGCGGTGATCTTGGAGCCCAGGAAAATAAAATCTGTCACTACCTCCATTTCTTCCCCATCTATTTGCCAGGAATTGAGAGGGCCGGATGCCATGATCTTGGTTTTCTTAATGTTGAGTTTCAAGCCAACTTTTGCACTCTCCTTCTTCACCCGCATCAAGAGGCTCTTTAGTTCCTCTTCACTTTCTGCCATTAGAGTGGTATCATCTGCATATCTTAGGTTGTTGATATTTCTCCCAGCAATCCTTCATGGATTACTGCCTTGTCGTGGCGAAGGGGCTTGCGTAATTCAATGAAGCTATGAGCTATGCCGTGCAGGGCCACCCAAGACGGACAGGTCATAGCAGAGAGTTCTGACAAAATGTGATCCACTGGAGAAGGAAATGGCAACCCACTCCAGTATCTTTGCCATGAAAACCCCATGGACAGTACCAAAAGGCAAAAAGATATGACGCTGGAAGATGAGCCCCTCAGGTCAGAAGGTGTCCAATATGCTACTGGGGAAGAGCAGAGGGCTAGTACTAGTAGCGCCAGAAAGAGTGAAGCGACTGGGCCAAAGCCGAAAGGACGCTCAGCTGTGGATGCATCTGGTGGTTAAAGAAAAGTCTGATGCTGTAAAGATCTTTTCTCCACAGGGACATAGTTATCTTCTTTTATTGTTGCACATCTTGCTGTTAGGTAGATTCCCATGTATTTAACTTTTTTAACTATTTGAAGACCTGTTTTTTCTGATAACTGATTTTTTTGTTTTTCTGTAAGATTTTTAGTTAACACTTTGGTCTTTTCTCTTTTTATTTTCAGACCTGCCACTTCTCCAAATTCTTCTATCTTTTTCATAAGCTTAGAGCTTGTCTCAAGAGGTTCTTCTAGTATAAAAACTAAATCGTCTGCAAATGGTTGTAATTTGTGTTTTTCATTTTTATTGCCAGTCCTTTAATTTCCATGTCTTGTCTAATATTTCTATTTAATACCTCTAATGTTAATATAAATAGCAATAGAGATAGTGGACATCCTTGTCTTGTGCCTTTTTTAAAATTGAAATTTTCAGTAAAATCTCCATTTACAATGACTTTTGCTGTTTGTCTATAATAAATTGTTTTAATTATATTTATAAAGTTTTTTCCAAAATCCATTTCATCTAGTTGTTGAAACATAAATTGCCAATTTACGTTGTCAAAGGCCTTCTGTGTATCTAGAAATATTAACACCATCTGTTTTTCTGGGTGAAGTTCATAATGTTCCAAAATGTCTAAAATCATTCTTAAGTTATTTTTTATTTGCCTCTTAGGTAGAAATCGATTTTGATCTGTATGTATAAATTCAGTCAAAAATTTCTTTAGTATTTCTGCTATTATTGAAGCAAAAATTTTATAGTCCACGTTCAATAAAGATATTGGTCTATAATTATTTATTTGCATCAAGTCTGAGTCTTCTTTAGGTATTAAAGTAATATTAGCTTCTGTCCATGTATTTGGTATTTTAGCCTCTAAAAGTACTTTATTACATAGTTCTTTCATTATAGGACTTAAAATATCTTGTAGAGATTTGTAAAACTCTGCTGGTAATCCATCTGGGCCTGGAGTCTTATCATTTTTTTGTCTTTTGATAGCCTCTGTCAGCTCCATCATTAATATTTTTTCATTTAAAATATTTTGTATATTCTCTGGAATTTTTGGTAAATCTGCTTTTTTAATATAGTGCTTTGTCTTTTCTTGTGAAGTTTCCTCTGTATTATAAAGTATCTCGTAAAAGTATTTAATTATTTTTTTAATTGCATCATTTTGAAACTGTAAGTCTCCTTTTGAGTCTTGTAGTTTATTTATCACTTTTTTCTCTCTTTCTTTTTTCAGTTTATATGCTAGCCACCTCCCTGGTTTATTAGCATTTTCAAAAAAAATCTGTTTGGCTCTTTTAATTTGTTGCACCATTTTCTCAGCCTCTGCTAAATTTATTTTATGTTTTATTAGTTAGTTTTATTTATTGTTTTTTAAGTATTTTCTTTTGTGGGTCTGCTTGTAGTTCTGATTCTAATTTTTAAGTTCTTCCTGTAGTTTTTTTTTTCTTTATTCTTGTTTGCCATGTAAGTTATAGCCAACCATCTAAAGTATGCTTTAGCTGTTTCCCACACATTTTGAAGGGAGGGTTCTTCTTTTTTATTTATTTAAAAAAAGAATTCCATTTCCTTTGTTGCAATTTGTATAAATTCTTTCTCCTTTAGTAAAGATTTATTCATAGACCATCTTAATTTTTTCTGAGTTCCTTTCCAAGTCATCTTTATTGGACTGTGATCTGCCCATATATTAGGTTCTATCTCGACCTCTTGTATAATCGTGCTTAGTTCAGGAGATATCCATATCATATCAATTCTGGACCACGATTTGTGTCTATTTGAATAAAAGGCATATTGTAGTTTTTTTGGATTCTTTTCTCTCCATATATCCTAAATTACAAATTTCTTCTGCCATTTTAAAAAAAGTTTTAGGGAGTATATTTTTCCCTTTTTTCCCTATTTTACTACTTTTATAGTCCAATGTTCCATCTACTATTTCATTAAAATCTCCCATTAAACAGATATTTCGGTACTCCAATTCTATTTTTTAATGAAATTTTTGATAGAACTCTTCTTGTTTGTTATTAGGTGCGTATATTGCTACTATCAATATCTGTTTTTGGTTTATCATTATTTCTACCATCAATATTCTTCCCTCTTCATCTACATAGATTTGTTTAGGATTCATTATTTCTTTAATATATAGAGCTATTCCTCTTTTCTTTTGTTGGGCTAATGCGTAATGTAGTTTCCCAATTTTCAGTTGCTCCAACAGTTTGTAGTGTTGTTTCTTAATATGTGTTTCTTGGAGACAAATTATATCCATTTTTAATCTTTGTAGTCTTGTAAATGTTTTTCCTTTTTATAGGGGAGTTCAATCCATTTACATTTATTGTAAGAATCCCATTTTCCTTCTCCATCTCTTTCAATTATATATAGGTCTTGAACTTCTAGTTATTCTTATCTGTCTCTGTTCTCTTGGTCTTACCACTTCTTCTGTCTTTGTATTTTCAGTTTCTCCTTCTTCCCTCAGCTTGGCTGCTCCTTCTATTGTCGTTTCTTCCTGTCTCTTTGTTTCTCTCTCTGGATGGGATTCCGAACTTTTCCCTTCCATGAAAGCTCTGTGGTTGTCATAGAACTCCATTGCCTTAAGTGGTGTATTCAATATCTGTATCTTTTCCCATCCCAATTAATTAAAATCCCTTCTGGAATCAGCCATCTGAAACTCACTCCTTTTTCAGTTAATTTTCTAATCAGGAATTGATATTCTTTTCGTATCTCTCTTATTCTCCTTGGGATCTGTTTCAGGACTACGATCTCTTTTTCTTTATATCACAACGCGTCATCTCTCACTCTTCTCAAAATCTCATCCCTTATGGATCTTTTGACAAATCTAACATGTACCTCTCTGGGGACTTTATTTCTTCTCACATAGCCTGAATTGACTTGGAATATTTGATCTAACTCTCCTTCCATTTCTTGTTTCCTGATTTCCAGTGCTTCAGCCAATAGCTCCGTTATCAAGTCCGCAAGATCCTCTTCTTTGTCCTCTATTATATTTTGAAATCTTAGGAAGATGCCCTTTCCATTTCCATAATTGCAATTGAATCTTCCATTTCTCTATTAATCTGCATCAGCTTTTGATTCTCATCTATCAGTTCTGCCAACTTTTGGTCAGTCTCTAGTGACTTATCTTCTACTTTTTGAATTCTTTGTTCATTTTTTGTAACCATCTGTTTGAAGTTTTCTAGCTGAGAGTCTATGTTGTTAATTTTTTGGTTCATTGTATCAAGACTGTCTTTTGTCTCATGATTTTTCGTATCATCCTTATGTGAGGAAATTGCTTCTTGAATCGCTTATAGTGTCGCTTGCATCTCCTTCTGAAAACTACTAGCTTTTTCTTGTTGGAGCATTCTTTCAATTGATCTCTGGTACACCGGGTTTGCTGAGGTGGAGGATGGGGCTGAACGCACCTTCTTACCAGTTTTACTTAGATTTGGAACACTCATTTTGTTACTTTCAATAAAGAAAGTAAATAAATCATGATTTTGTGATGCAAAAATTATAATAACACTTGCACAAAGTTATTTTGGTCTCCTTTAACAATTCCCAGCTTCTCTCAGGTCCCTATAGATCCCTGTCAGGATGCTGCCATCCTGATGGGAGGGGGGAACTTTGGAGCTCTCCTGTGATGTGCTTAACTTTGCTTCATTGACTCAGTTCCGCTGCCCGAGGTCATCTGCCTCACCTCACCAAGGAAGAGATGCCTGGGAACATCTTACCGCAGTTTCCGTCTGGAGTTCTCACAACCTCTTTGCACCTCTGGATTGGCTCCTATGGACTGGGCAGTTAGGAGGGATTTTTGTTGCGCATGAATTCAAAAACAAATTAAATCCACTAATTGGGGTGCAAAGAAAACGGAATTTATTGCTAACAAAGAAAAGAAAACAGCAGTTTGCAAAGCGCGGTGGCTCCGAGTCAAGACTTCACGCAGGAAGTTCCCAGCAATGGACTACACGCGAGCCACGCTGAGCAGTCATTTTTATACATCCTATCACGACGCTCCATTTCCCTTCCCCTTTGGTCCCATTGGATAGGCCCGCAGAGGTTACAATCTATCAGAAGCGCCTAACGGGAATACATTATCTCTGTCTTTGTCTACTCAGGTTACCTCAACAACCGACATACTACCATATATGGGCATGTTGTCATTCCGGTAGAAATTCACAGTTTGTTCTTTGGTTTTGGTGCACTCATCCTGTTTATTTTTAAAACATCCTTTTCCCTTCAACTGTTTCCCTCATTTTGAACAATGGAGTTTAGCGTAACAATTTCACCTGGGAACCTCAGATTCTGCCTGCCTCCTCTTGCTGTCACTGACTCTCAATAAAAGTTCCTTTTGAAACGATGCCAGTTTCAAGAGTTCTGCTTTCTTGAGAGATTCAGCTGAGGCAGAGCCTTAAGGTTTCCAGAAAATAAAAATATCATTTTGTGTTAGAGAGAGGTGCATGAGTAAAATTCAATAGGAAACTAACTAATTGTTAGCATCCAGGATTGATACATGATTGTATGGATGTAATGAATGGCAGCTATAATCTGTATTAATATTTCATTTGTAGTTTTTCTCACATTATTCTGTGCGTAGAATGGTTACTGATTACAATAAAATAGTAGTAATATTTTAATGTTATGATAATAACCGTATTCTTAATTTGTCAATAATGTCATTAAAGATCCAGTGGAATGATACCAAGTCCTCTTGCAGGCACCACACTTGGAGAAGACACTGCACAAAATTTTTATCAGCTTTAGTCAAGGACAAAGAAGGGGAGGAAGAGATCAAAGGAGCTGCTTTAAGCCTTGAGGAAAGACATCAAGAAGAAAAGCCATGTTGGAATAGAATAGAATAGAATAGAATAGAATAGAATAGAATAGAATAGAATAGAATAGAATAGAATAGAATAGAATAGAATAGAATAGAATAGAATAGAATAGAATAGAATAGAATAGAATAGAATAGAATAGAATAGAATAGAATAGAGCTGGAAGGGACCTTGGAGATCTTCTAGTCCAGCCCCCCACTCAAGCAGGAGAACCTATAACATCTCAGACAAGTGACTGTCCAGTCTCTTCTTAAAAATCTCCAGTAATGGAGCATCCATGATTTCTGAAGGCCAGCTGTTCCACTGGTTAATTATCCTCACTGTTAGGAAGTTTCTCCTTAATTCCAGGTTGCTTCTCTCTTTGATCAGTTTCCAACATTGTTTCTTGTCCTAATTTACAGGAGCTTAAAATCAGAAAAAGTCTGGGAACTTTTTTCCGACTATCTAAAAAGTTTTGGTTGTTGAAGGAAGGATGCAGCACTCTTCCGATAAGTAGGAGATGTTGTGCAGAAGCTTAAGATCTTAAACAACCAAGCCCAGAGAGCACAAAAGACCCTGAAAAGGAATTTAGTTTGATGGATCCTTGACCCCATACCTTCCACGGCTGCAGCCTTGGAGCCCCCAACCTTTCTTCACCCTTCTTCCTTCTCCTCTGGGGTTTAGATGCAGCACTTAAGGCATGGGCCAGAATCTTAATGATGCTATAAGTAACACAGCCATTTGCAACCTGCATCCTATTCTTTTTCTCTTGGGTCTCCACTGGTGCTTTCTGGGTGCATCTTCTCCGGCCTTTGACAGAAATGGTATGTTTTGAAACAGAACAGTGAAAATACTCCGCTTGAAATTCAGGTTCCACAAAGAAATATCTTTTAAAGGCATTATCGTTTTCCCAACTCTTTTTCCACTGAAAGGGAAAGCTCCAAATACTATGGATGTGTTTGAGACGCCAATCCTTTTTCATTATATATACTCCAACCACTGTCATGATCCAGACTTTCCCTTCAATGGGTCCTGGCAAACCTTCAAGTGCTGAATGGAAGGGAAGAATTCTGTCCCAAGGAGAATCAAATTCTGTGAAGTGAAGAAAGATGTTGACCTGTCTCCACTTAGAGAGGGCATCCCTGAGGAATGCGGTACGTCCAGTCATTGAGAATCGTTGTGATATAACAACACAAATTCTATTCTTGACAAGCATAGGAGTAAAAGTCCTCATGAAATTCTCTCCCTTCTCTGTGTCTGGAGCAAAGAGACCAATCAGGGTCCATCCAAAATGGAGGAGAATTTGGACAATTGCTGGGTACTGGATCCCTTCTTTGGGGACCATCCAATGGAAAAAAGGGAATTGACTTTTATCACTCAGAGCCTCTGAAGCAATTCTATCACTGACCTGAAAAAACAATGAAGAATTCTGTGTTATATTAGAAGTCCTACCAATCCCAAATTTTAGCTTTTAATGAATCCAACTTTTTTCTCATGCACATATTAGAACATTTCCTGTTGATTAGTCATTAGGCCATATCAAGATACAGAATATAAAACACAGAACATTAACAAGACTCCATGTAAAAACAGAATTTAGAAAAAGAAGTACAATAGAATAAGCATAAAGAATGAAAATAGTATTTCTTTATAACCCCAGAATTTACCATAATCAGAACATAATTTCCTTCCAAAAAGGGTTTTATTATATACAATTTTTGAATTCTAAGCACAGAGAAAATACATTTTTTTAATATTAGGATCCCAATAGATTGTTTCTCTAAAGTGCAATCCAAGATATTGATTTCCCTCTTTCATAAATAATTAACATTCAAAATAATAGATGTATTACATCTTCTATTTCTGCAGCTCCACAAATACAAGTATATTCATTATAAGGAGTTTGGAAGATTTAACTCAATACTTGGAAGGTACATTTGTAGCAGCTGATGCCTTTCAGTGTGTCAACCTTACTGAAGATGGCCCTATTTTCTCTATTTTGACCATCTTGCATTCTTTGTGCAGCATTTTTTTAGATTTTTCTCGAGTGGCAAAAAAGACAGGGAGATGACAGTTCCTAATATAAAATCAAGAATATTTTAAATGAAATTTGTTTGTTCTAATAGCATTTGGGGACTCTTATTAGTTTAATGAAGAGAAGGACAAGGGGTGACATCATAGCAGTGTACCAATATCTCAGGGGCTGCCACAAAGAAGAGGGGGTCCAGCTATTGTCCAAAGCACCTGAAGGCAGGACAAGAAACAACGGATGGAAACTAACCAAAGAGAAAAGCAACCTAGAACTAAGGAGAAATTTCCTAACAGTGAGAACAATTAATCAGTGGAACAACCTGCCTTTTAAGAAGAGACTGGACAGCCCTTTGTCTGAAATGGTATAGGGTTTCCTGCCTGAGCAGGGGGTTTGACTAGATGACCTCCAAGGTCCCTTCCAACTTTTACTATTATTATTATTATCTTTTATTCATTATAAATGAACCACAGTCAACTGAACATTCAAATAATAATAATAATAATAATTATTATTATTATTATTATTATTATTATTATTATTATTATTATTATTATTATTATTATTATTATTATTATTATTATTATTATTATTATTATTATTATTATTATTATTATTATTATTATTATTATTATTATTATTATTATTTATTTATTTATTTATTTATTATTTATCATCGCACAGTCAGCCAGATGATCAGACTGGATTTGGCATTTTTGTCTATCTATTGAGTCCTTACCAAGGACCAGGGATAGGCAGATGTGGATGTTTAATGGTATTACAGATATCATCACAGGATGGAAGCAGTTCCTACTAAGGCCGCCTTTTGCAATTCACTAATGGTGAATTTTTCAATGCCAATGGTGCTCCAGTTGTTTTGGGATTGCACCCAAGGCACTTATTACTATTGGTACTACCCTTGCTTGCCTTTGCCACAGTCTTTCTATTTCTATTTGTAGGTCTTTGTATTTTGTTATCTTCTCCAGTTCTTTCTCATCTATTCTGCTGTCTCCAGGCACTGCCACTTCCACTATCCAGACTTTTTTGTCTTTCTTATCGACAATTGTTAAGTCCGGGGTGTTATGATGCAGGTGCTTGTCTGTTTGAATTCTGAAGTTCCAGAGCAATTTAACTTTATCATTTTCTATGACTTTCTCTATTTTATGATCCCACCATTTCTTGCTTACAGGCAAATGATATTTCTTGCAGATCTTCCAATGCACCATTGTTGCTACTTTGTCATGCCGCTGCTTGTAGTCAGTCTATGCGATCTCCTTGCAGCAGCTTACCAGGTGGTCCACTGTTTCTTCAGCTTCTTTGCATAGGCGGCACTTACTGTCTGTTGCTATCTTCTCAATTTTGACTTTGTATGCATTTGTCCTTAAGGCTTGGTCTTGTGCAGCCAGAATTAGTCCCTTAGTCTCTTTCTTCAATTTTCCTGCTCTTAGCCATTGCCAGGTCTTCTTATTATCTGCTTTCCCAGCTATTTTTTAATATACTGGCCATGTAGTGCTTTGTTTTCCCATGCTTCTATTCTGTTCTTCATTTGGTCTTTGTTGTAGGCCAGTTTGGTCTCTCCAGTAGTCAGTAAGCCTTCCTGATATACTAATTTCAGTGCATCTTCATCATTGTCCTTCAGATATTCTTCCAAAGCCATTTTTTCTTCTTCAACCATCTGATGTACTTGCAGCATTCCATGCCCACCTATTTACCTTGGTAGATGGAGTCTGTCAATGTCACTGCGTGGATGAAGGACATGATTCATTGTCATTATTTTTCTGGTCTTCCTATCCATTGCTTTTATTTCTGCTTGAGTCCAGTCCACTATTCCAGCTGTGTATCTAATGACTGGAATTGCCCAGGTGTTGATTGCCTTCATGGTATTTCCTCCTTTGAGTTTGGACTTTAAGATCTTCACTCTCTTCATGTATTCACCTCTAATGTTTTTCTTGACCTCAGTGTGCTTGATGCTGTCAGCTTGAAGGATACCCAAGTATTTGTAGTAATTTTCCTCATCCAGACTCTTAACGTTATTTTTGTGGGGCATCTTGATTCCTTTAGTTTTCACTATTTTTCCTTGTTTGATAGTAAGTGTTGCACATTTGTCCAAGCCAAACTCCACTGCAATATCTTGGTTATATATACGGACAGTGTTGAGCAGCGATTCTATTTTGGATGATATTTTGCCATACAGCTTCAGATCATCCATGTAAAGGAGGTGGGATAGTCTGGCAGATGTTTTTGATGTTTGATAGCCATGTCCTGAGTTATTCAGTATTGTTGACAGAGGAAACAGTGCAATAACAAATAGTAGTGGTGATAATGAATCTCCTTGAAATATTCCTCTCTTGATATTAACCTCTCCCAGTCTCTCACCATTGACCTGCAACTGTATCTTCCATTGTGCCATTGATCTTTGCACAAATTTTCTTATGTTTCTACTGACTCCTGTTATTTCTAGGCACTTGATTATCCAGTCATGTTGCAGAGAGTCAAATGCCTTTTTGTAGTCAATCCATGCCACATTCAGGTTAGTCTTCCTTTTCTTGCAGTTTTCCAAGATCATTTTGTCTATTAGGAGTTGATCTTTTGTTCCTCTGCTATTGGGGTGGTTTCCTTTCTGCTCAGATGGAAAGAGAATGTTTTCAACTAGATGCTGTTGTACTGCATCAGCTACCACACCAGTTAGCAATTTGAAAGTTGTTGATAAGAAGGTAATTGGCCTGTAGTTGCCTGGTGTTGCCCCTTTTGCTGGATTTTTCATTATTCGGTAGGTTTTCCAGTTGTTTGCCACTTTTCAATTTCTCCTCCTTGTTGAACTGCTTGACAAGGAGTGGGTATATAACAGTTAGATGTTTCAACCAAAACCCAAATCCTCGTTGTGTTTCTTTGGGTTATCCCATATCTGCTTCCAGAACTGCACTATTTCTTCCTTGTCAGGTATTGACTGATTCATTGCAGTTTCTCCATTGATGGATTGGTAGAAACGTTTCTGATTGGATTGAAATTGGAGGTTCTGCCTATAATTTGCAATTCGAGCTTCGTATCTGTTGATTTTCCTGGCTATAGCTGTTATTTGCTGCTTTATTATTTCCAGTGCTTCCTTGATCTTCCTTGTTTCTAAGTGGTATTTGTTGATTAGTTCTTCTTTGGTCTTCTTGTTCTTCAGCTTCTTTTCTTTCATCTGTTCTAGCTTGCTTGCATCTGATCTTAACTTGCTGATTTTATTTTCCAGTCTAACCTTCCATTTTTGTCGTGTTTGTTTTTCTTCTTTGTTGATTTTGCATCCCAGGTATTCAGTTATAACTGCAGCTGTGCTGTACATTAGTTCATTTGTTTAATAATAATAATAATAATAATAATAATAATAATAATAATAATAATAATAATAATAATAATAATAATAATAATAATAATAATAATAATAATAATAATAATAATAATAATAATAATAATAACAACAACAACGATAATAATAATAACAATAACAACAACAATAACAATAACAATAATAACAACAACAATAACAATAACAATAATAACAATATAACTGCAGCTGTGCTGTACATTAGTTCGTTTCTTTAATAATAACAACAACAATAACAATAACAACAATAACAATAACAACAACAACAACAATAATATATATAACAACAACAATAAAAACAACAACAACAACAATAATAATAATAGTAGTAGTAGTAGTCGTAGTAGTAATAATAATAATAATAATAATAATAATAATAATAATAATAATAATAATAATAATAATAATAATAATAATAAAGTTGGAAGGGACCTTGGAGGTCATCTAGTCCAACCCCCTGTTCAGGCAGGAAACCCTATACCATTTCAGACAAATGGCTGTCCAGTCTCTTCTTAAAAACTTCCAGTGTTGGAGCATTCACTGCTTCTGGAGGCAGGTTGTTTCACTGGTTAATTTTTCTAACTGTCAGGAAGTTTCTCCTTAGTTCTAGGTTGCTTCTCTCCTTGATTAGTTTCCATCCATTGCGTCTTGTCCTGCCTTCAGGCGCTTTGGAGAATAGCTTGACTCCCTCTTCTTTGTGGCAGCCCCTGAGATATTGGAACACTGCTATCATGTCCTCCCTTATCCTTCTCTTCATTAAACTAGACATACCCATTTCCAGCAACCGTTCCTTATATGTTTTAGCCTCCAGGCCTGTAATCATCTTTGTTGCTCTTCTCTGTACTCTTTCTAGAGTCTCAACATCTTTTTTACATCGTGGTGACCAAAACTGGATGCAGTATTCCAGGTGTGGCCTTACCAAGGCATTGTAAAGTGGTATTAATACTTCACGTGATCTTGATTCTATCCCTCTGTTAATGCAGCCTAGCACTGTGTTGGCTTTTTTGGCAGCTGCAGCACACTGCTGGCTCAAATTTAAGTGAATGTCCACTAGGACTCCGAGATCCCTCTCACAGTTACTACTATTGAGCAAGGTACCCCCTATACTATATCTGTACATTTGGTTTTTCTTGCCTAAATGTAGAATTTTACTTTTTTCACCATTGAATTTCATTTTGTTAGATAGCACCCAGTGTTCCAGTTTGTTCAGATCTTCCTGTATCTTAAGCTTATCTTCTGGAGTGTTGGCTATTCCTGCCAGCTTGGTGTCATCTTCAAATTTGATGAGTTCCCCGTCTATCCCCTCGTCCAAATCGTTGATGAAGATATTTCTTGCAGTGAATTGGTGCTTATACTTGATATTGCAGTATTTGCATCTTTTAATGCTTGTGCTTGTGCTTGTGTAATGTTTCCTTGGAACAAGCTTCAATGCAGGCAGGCTTATTCTGTTGTTTTTGTGCTGTTCTAGATGGTCAGTTATTCTTTGTTTCAATTCTTTTATTTCTTTAGTTAGAGGGTTTCGTTCTTCCTGAGGAAGAGGTGTCTGGTTTCCAAATGAGAACAGTTGTATATGTCTGCTGGATTCCTTCACTGCCAACTCCCCTTTGTTTGCCTCTACATTCTGAATTACTTCTGGCAAGGCTTTGATTTCTTTGCCTGGGTAAACCTTTGCAGTTCATCCAATTCTGTTTCTGTGAATACTTTATTTCGTATTATAAATCGGCATTGATCTGCTAGTCTCTGTTCTGTTATTTCTGATTCTGGATGTTGTTCTTTCAAGAACTGGTGCATTCATTTTAGGTATCCTCTTCTTGTTGGACTTGATCTGCGATAACAGACATTATTTCTTTGTTTTCAATCACTGTGTATTTGCGACGGGTAAACACCTTTTCTTCCAGTAGTTCTGCAGCTGCTGGTCCTGGTTGCTCAGCCAACAGTCCTGTAACCCATTTTTTACTAGATATCCAGGAACTCCAACATCTAGCATGGAACTTATTAACCCGGGCGACATCCGAGCCATTATGGCTTTCTGAAATTTACGTCTCACCATATTTTTTTTATGGGAGAGACACTCTTTATCTGACTCCTCTGATGAGACCTGTCCAGTATGGTTGAACCTCTGGCATAGCTCTCATCTTCCTCAGAGTACACAAGCCCCACAAACACGTCAAGGTTGTTATTGTTGTTGTTATTATCATCATCATCATCATCATCATCATCATCACAAATTCTATTCTTGACAAGCATAGGAGTAAAAGTCCTCATGAAATTCTCTCCCTTCTCTGTGTCTGGAGCAAAGAGACCAATCAGGGTCCATCCAAAATGGAGGAGAATTTGGACAATTCCTGGGTACTGGATCCCTTCTTTGGGGACCATCCAATGGAAAAAAGGGAATTGACTTTTATCACTCAGAGCCTCTGAAGCAATTCTATCACTGACCTGAAAAAACAATGACGAATTCTGTGTTATATTAGAAGTCCTACCAATCCCAAATTTTAGCTTTTAATGAATCCAACTTTTTTCTCATGCACATATTAGAACATTTCCTGTTGATTAGTCATTAGGCCATATCAAGATACAGAATATAAAACACAGAACATTAACAAGACTCCATGTAAAAACAGAATTTAGAAAAATAAGTACAATAGAATAAGCATAAAGAATGAAAATAGTATTTCTTTATAACCCCAGAATTTACCATAATCAGAACATAATTTCCTTCCAAAAAGGGTTTTATTATATACAATTTTTGAATTCTAAGCACAGAGAAAATACATTTTTTTAATATTAGGATCCCAATAGATTGTTTCTCTAAAGTGCAATCCAAGATATTGATCTCCCTCTTTCTTAAATAATTGTCATTCAAAATAATAGATGTATTACATCTCCTATTTCTGGAGCTCCACAAATACAAGTATATTCATTTTAAGGAGTTTGGAAGATTTAACTCAATACTTGGAAGGTACATTTGTAGCAGCTGATGCCTTTCAGTGTGCCAGCCTTACTGAAGATGGCCCTACTTTTCTCTATTTTGACCATCTTGGATTCTTTGTGCAGCATTTTTTTTAGATTTTTCTCGAGTGGCAAAAAAGACAGGGAGATGGCAATTCCTAATATAAAATCAAGAATATTTTAAATGAAATTTGTTTGTTCTAATAGCATTTGGGGACTCTTATTAGTTTAATGAAGAGAAGGACAAGGGGTGACATCATAGCAGTGTACCAATATCTCAGGGGCTGCCACAAAGAAGAGGGAGTCCAGCTATTCTCCAAAGCACCTGAAGGCAGGACAAGAAACAACCGATGGAAACTAACCAAAGAGAGAAGCAACCTAGAACTAAGGAGAAATTTCCTGACAGTGAGAACAATTAACCAGTGGAACAACCTGCCTCCAGAAGCTGTGAATGTTCCAATACTGGAAGTTTTTAAGAAGAGACTGGACAGCCATTTGTCTGAAATGGTATAGGGTTTCCTGCCTGAGCAGGGGGGTTGACTAGATGACCTCCAAGGTCCCTTCCAACTTTTACTATTATTATTATTATCTTTTATTTATTAGACATGAACCACAGTCAACTGAACATTATTATTATTATTATTATTATTATCATCATCATCATCATCATCATCATCATCATCATTATTATTATTATTATTATTATTATTATTATTATTATTATTATTATTATTATTATTATTATTATTATTATTATTATTATTATTATTATTATTATTATTATTATTATTATTATGCATACCATTAATTTTATTAAAATAATTATATGCCGCAATTTTATAAATTGTATAAATTCCCAATTCTGCTCTGAGGGCAGCAGCTGAAGTCCTTTTATCCACCCTCAAGATACTTCTCAGATGATGTGATCTGATTTGTTCTAGTAATGATATAAATTAAATCCCAAAGTTCAGCTCAATATAAGTCCATAATGGTAATGTTGGTATTTTGTATTAAATAATTCAGTCTAAGGAAGCCGCCTAACTATGATTTTTTTTTAAAAAAAATTAACAGTGCATTCACTTGTGCCTTCTAAATGAGCTCCTTTGATGTTGAGGGAGCCAATATCCAGTCACAGGGAAAAGTTCCCCCAGGTAAGGAAAGGTGTGAACTTGCTCTCTTGCCTCCTCATTGATTAGCCCTATATGGTAATACTATCATTTTCCAAAGACCATCACTTTTAACTTGGACATATCCATAATCAGATAATTATTATGAGAATAGGAGCCAAGTCCTCTTAACAGCACATGCAACCCAAATGTCATATTGGCAACACCTTTGTCTTACCTTTTGGTACCTATCAATCCTATTTCTCATGGCTCCATTGAGCCCCAAACACACTCTCAAACAAATGAACAAAAATGGGATGGAAAGGACCATGGAGGTTTTCTAGTCCAACCCCCTGCCCATAGCAAGAGATCCTATACCAATCCAGACAAAATGAATGTTCAGCCTCTTTTTTAAAATCTCCATTAATGGAGCACCCACAACTTCATGAGGCAAGCTGTTCCACTGATTAATTGTTCTCACTGTCAGTGCTTGTAGAAAGGGCTTTGAGCAGGGTCAACATCCTGAGCTCCATTTGAAGGGCAGTCAATTTCTTCCATAATATTTCTTTGTTTACTGTGTCAAATGCTATAAAGGCAGCAAACCATTATTTCCTCTGACTGATATTTTTATAGTTAGATGGTTCAAGACAAAAGAATTGTCAATAGTGGATCAGGTCTGTCTAAAGACTGCTGGTTCTTCTACAAGGAATGCACTTTTCATCCACCTACTATCAATTCTTTTCAAGTGGAAGTTTGCATATATTTTAGTCACAATATCTGTTAGAGAATTGGAATTGCTAGGGTCCTTTTTATTCCCTTTTTTATATATAGGAATTACAATTGCCATCTTTGACCCAAATGGGCATGGCGGATATTATTTATATGTGTAAATGTATATGTCAATGGAGGGTCCCACCAGTCGGGATATTTCTTGAATTGTTCAGCTGCTAGAAAATCCTCTCCAGAGGCCATATTGCTCTTCAAACCTTTTATGAAGAATTTGATCATGAGAATTTTAAGGCAAAAATTAGCTGATACGTTGCCTAACATATTTGTAGATTTTTAATACAATGGTTGGTTAATGTTAGTGGCCCCTAAAGGTTCATAATACATATATCTTTTATCATCAGTAGGAAAGGTACTCCTTCATGGATTACTGCCTTGTCATGGCGAAGGGGCTTGCGTAACTCAATGAAGCCATGAGCTATGCCGTGCAGGGCCATCCAAGATGGACAGGTCATAGCAGAGAGTTCTGGCAAAATGTGATCCACTGGAGAAGGAAATGGCAACCCACTCCAATATCTTTGCCATGAAAACCCCATGAACAGTACTAAAAGGCAAAAAGATATGATGCTGGAAGATGAGCCCCTCAGGTCGGAAGGTGTCCAATATGCTACTGGGGAAGAGCAGAGGGCTAGTACTAGTAGCGCCAGAAAGAGTGAGGTGACTGGGCCAAAGCCGAAAGGACGCTCAGCTCTGGATGCATCTGGTGGTGAAAGGAAAGTCCGATGCTGTAAAGATTTTTTCTCCATAGGAACCTGGAATGTAAGATCCATGAACCAAGGCAAACTGGACATGGTCAAACAAGAGATGACAAGACTGAACATCGACATCTTAGGAATCAGCGAACTAAAATGGACAGGAATGGGTGAATTTAATTCAGAGGACCATCAGGTATACTACTGCTGGCAAGAATCCCTCAGAAGAAATGGAGTAGCTTTCATAGTCAATAAAAGAGTAGGAAAAGCAATACTGGGATACAATCCCCAAAACGACGGAATGATCTCAGTTCGAATCCAAGGCAAACCATGCAATATCACAGTAGTCTAAGTCTATGCCCCAACCACTGGTGCTGAAGAGGATGAAATTGACTGGTTGTATGAAGCCCTACAGCACCTTATAGAATCAACAACAAAAAATGATGTCCTTATCATCATGGGGGATTGGAATGCTAAAGTAGGAAGCCAAAAGATAAACGGAATAACAGGCAAGTTTGGCTTTGGAGTACAAAATGAAGCAGGACATAGGCTGATAGAATTTTGTCAAGAGAATACGATGGTCATAGCAAACACTCTTTTCCAACAACCCAAGAGACGGCTCTACACATGGACATCACCAGATGGTCAACAAAGAAATCAGATTGACCATGTGCTCTGCAGCCAAAGATGGAGAAACTCTATACAGTCAGTAAAAACAAGACCAGGAGCTGATTGTGGCTCAGATCATGAGCTTCTCGTTGCAAAATTTAGGCTTAAATTGAAGAAAGTAGGGAAAAAACACTAGGCCACTCAGGTATGAACTAAATCATATCCCTGATGAATATACAGTAGAGGTGACAAATAGATTTAAGGAATTAGATCTGATAGACAGAGTGCCTGAAGAACTATGGACGGAGGTTCGCAACATTGTACAAGAGGTAGCAATTAAAACCATCCCAAAGAAAAAGAAATGCAAGAAAGCAAAATGGCTATCTGAGGAAGCTTTGCAAATAGCTGAGGAAAGAAGGGAAGTGAAAGGCAAAGGAGAAAGAGAAAGATACACCCAATTGAATGCAGAATTCCAGAAAATAGCTAGAAGAGATAAGAATGCCCTCTTAAATAAACAGTGCAAAGAAATAGAAGAAAACAATAGAATAGGGAGAACCAGAGATCTCTTCAAGAAAATTGGAGATATGAAGGGAACGTTTCATGCAAAGATGGGCATGATAAAGGACCAAAATGGCAGAGACCTAACAGAGGCAGAAGAGATTAAGAAGAGGTGGCAAAATTACACAGAAGAACTATACAAGAATGAGCTTAGCATCCCTGATAAGCACAATGGGGTGGTCACTAACCTAGAACCAGATATTCTAGAATGTGAAGTGAAATGGGCCTTAGGAAAGCTGAGCAACAACAAAGCTAGTGGAGGTGACAGTATTCCAGCTGAGCTATTCAAAATCTTAAAAGACGATGCAGTAAAAGTGCTACACTCAATTTGTCAGCAAATTTGGAAAACTCAACAGTGGCCACAGGATTGGAAAAGGTCACTTTACATTCCAATTCCAAAGAAAGGCAATGCCAAAGAATGTTCAAACTATTGCACCATTGCACTCATTTCACATGCAAGTAAAGTTATGCTTAAAATCCTACAAGCTAGACTCCAGCAGTATGTGGATGGAGAACTTCCAGAAGTTCAGGCAGGATTTCAAAGAGGCAGAGGAACTAGAGGTCAAATTGCCAACATACGCTGGATCATGGAGAAAACTAGATAATAAGAGATCTTATTTGTCTCTTGAGAAACCTATATTCGGGTCAAGAAGCAACAGTGAGAACTGGACACGGAACCACTGATTGGTTCAAAATTGGGAAAGGAGTCCAGCAAGGCTGTATTCTGTCACCCTGCCTATTTAACTTATATGCAGAGCACATCATGAGAAAGGCAGGGCTAGATGAATCAAAAGTTGGAATTAAGATTGTAGGGAGAAATATCAACAACCTAAGATATGCAGATGAGACCACTCTAATGGCAGAAAGTGAAGAGGAGATCAACCCTGACTGCTCTTTAGAAGGCCAGATCCTGAAGTTGAAACTCAAGTACTTTGGCCACCTAATGAGAAGGAAGGACTCACTGGAGCAGAGCCTAATGCTGGGAAAGATTGAGGCAAATAGAAGAAGGGGACAACAGAGAATAAGGTGGCTGGATGGGGTCACTGAAGCAGTAGGCGTGAGCTTAAATGGACTCCAGAAGATGGTAGAGGACAGGAAGGCCTGGAGGAACGTTGTCCATGGGGTCAGACATGACTTCGCAATTAACAACAACAAGAAGGAAAGGTAATCCCGTAGGACTTTGTTTAAAAATCTGAGATTTGGTCATGATTGAGGATATCATTATTTTGGTTAAGACCATATAAAAAATGTGAGTTTTCCATCAGTACTGCACATTCCTATTGTACAGAAGATCCTTTGACTGAACACAGAGCCTCTCCTTGCCTTCACAAGTGTGCAGCAGAAGCCTCTAAGCAATTGGGATGATGTCATGAAAAGACAGGTCTCTTTTGCTCCTTGCTTCCTCCCGGCTGCATATCCCAATCCTTATTTATAACACTTACAAATGCCATGGTGAAAAGATTATTTGCAGCAGAACCAGTTCTTAAACATCCTGATCCTGAGGAACCTTTCATTATCCAGGCTGATGCTAGTGATGTTGTGGTGGGCACAGTCCTCCTACAAAAAAACCTTAGGGGGGATCTGCAGCCCTGCACCTACACTTCACGAAAGCTTTTGGAAACAGAGAGGACATGGGCTGTTTGGGAGAAAGAGGCTTTTGTGGTGAGATGGGCGTTATTAACTTGGCGCCATTTCTTGGAAGGGAGTAAAGTGCCTTTCGAAGTATAGACTGATCATTATTATCATTCAAAATAATCTTGAATTCCATAGAGAAGACACGGTTGGATCTATCACTCACACACCAACATCCCACTCACTTTACAGAAAGGGAAGGACAAACACAAACCTGTGGGACTTTGTAGGTGCCTGCTAATGTTGACATCTGGATGGAGCTGTCTCTCCTAGCTCCATCAACAATAGCCAAAAGTTTGTTCTTCCTTCCACAGCTGTAGTTGGGAACATTGGCTTCTCCAGTAGAGAGCATATCCAGCAAGGCATCTGAAGTGCCAAGGTTGTTTTCATAGTTGTCATAGATGTTGTAGCCAAGTGTGAGATTGTGCAGGAGCTGGGGATTCTCCTTCACCAGTTCAATATTGCAAATCATGCATAGTATATATTCCTTTCCATAGGATAACCTACTGTAAAACCATGATCATGTTAATATTAGCATCATCAACAGCAAGAACAATACTTTTTCTCCATTTAATCATCTTTTTTCTCTACAAACTAGCTGAAACATAAGCCAATATTGATCCAAAACTAGAGGCAAATGATAGTCACCCATAACCCTTTAATATTGTTAGTGTTGAGGATGGGGATAGTCCTCAAAATGGTTTAACAAATCAGAAACATACAATTATTTTTAGCAGTACTAATATTCATAGCCCAGAATAATTCAATCATTAAAGAAGAACCACCATTAAAGGAAGGAGATTTTTGATAAGTGATCCAGAGAAGCTGTTCTAAAAACAAGTCATCTTCTATTCCTTTAAAAATCAGACATTACATATCAATCGGTTATAAAAATATGGAAATGGTTGGGCAGAGGAAATTAGAACCATTTCAATCATTACTTTCAACCAAAGTCAGTATTCCAGTCATGAATTTAGGATTGAACAAAGAGAGGAAATTAATGTGGACTTCTTTCAGGTTTCATTTGCCTGTTTCTACTCTCAGAAAATAAGGCAAAAGAGAGAGGCTGTGTTAATCAAAAGGATTCAAAACATTTGTCAGATCCTGCAATATAAGAGTAAGTAAAACAAAAAGGAAAAAACAAGAGTGTTAGAACTGCAAATGGAGGGAATGAAACTCCATCGCATGACTTACAGCTGAATCTGACTAGAAGGAGCCATGTTGAAAGGTAATGCTGCAGGTGCTATTTCTGATGGAGAGATGACTATACCAATGAGAAGATCTCCTGGCCTATAATAGCTCCATGGCTTTTCTCCATCCTGATGGTCCAAATTCAGTGGGCACTTTATTCTCAGCTTCCCAGAGAGTGGCTTGGACACCAGCAGCATCAGAAGCAGAAGCAGAAGCAGGAGGTCCATAATTCATGGGGTGGAATCAATCTCCTTTCTCTTTCTAAAAAAGAATTAGAATTCAAAGCACTCTGACAGGGTGGAATACCCAGTGGCTTTCTGGTTCAAACAGAGAAACCAAGATTCACCTGAAAGAGAGAGAAAATATATTCAAGAGCACAGCTCCAGTCTCTCTTGTAATGTGAGCCACAAAAAGCATAACATGTGATATTTATCCTTTTCTGATGCAAGATCCCTTCCATGTTGCTTCAGTCTGATGTTTACATCAAAGGCAGTCACTAGAGACCTAGGAGAAGAAGTCTCAGAGACAGGGATGGTGATGATTGTGGTGAGAAGGAGCTTCTGCTCTTGGGACTCTGAACTTCTTCCATGTAAGGAGGGATAGCTGGAGAAAAGCACGTTGGGGCAATGTTCTGTAGTGGTCTTAGTCCTTCCTGTTAGGACATGTCCAGAAAGCCATGCTGGATGGAGATACTTCAACAGCCAGGAAAGTGACTTCTGCTGTCCTTCAATGGGGTCTCTTGTCTCCAGAGGCTGCTAGGGAAGGTCACTCAGAGTTATGGAGTTGGGTGCCATTCTAGGTTGGTGACACTTAACTCTAGTGCTGCCTGTGCTTTATCTCCCTGGAAGCACTCAGTATCCTTAAACCCAGCCTAATGTTAAGAGATTGGGATTTTCTTTTCAATGAGATCTCCATGTATTAATCCTAATTTGGAGCTGATTTCATAATTCCTTTTAACTGAAGTGAAATTTCATTTGCCATCTGTTCTAGAAACATCATTTTTTGTATGAGAGCTGGCTAAGAGGAAGGAAAGTGACAGCCTGGGATAGCACCAGTGGCACACAGAGAGAAAATTGTAGAGTGGGTAGAAGTTTTAGTTTCCTTGACACTTTCCGGTGTTGTCTTTCCATACTGATACAACGAGAGCCATTACATTTTGACGTTTCTTGGTTTAAATAAAACAATTGTGCTGTTAGTCCTGCAGTTGAGATGGTGGCAGCGCCCGCAGTGTGGTGGATGGTGTGACCTGATTTCTTGCCCAACCACCCAGAAGTTCATTTAGGGGGACCTGGTGGCAGTTCCTCTGGTTACGTAGATGCACTTGGTGTTTTGCGACTCCTGTGACATTCCCATCTCTGAGGCTTTATTTGTCCTCCCTAGAAAACTTCCATGTGCTTATGGTCCGGAGTCCCTGTGTTGTGGCTTATCTTGGTCGATTGTTGATTATTTTTCTTATCTGGAGAGGGGATGTTAATATATACAGCTTGGCCTAGAAGGGAGAACTGGGGGTTTGAGTGACAGGGGAGCTGATGGGATGGGCAGGTCCATCCTTACAAGGAGGAGCACAGGATGACCAATATCCCAGGTCCATTATTTGAAAGTTGTTCCACTGTGTTGTCCTCAGCTTCCACTCTCAGTGCCTGGCTACCAGATCTTTGGTGGCTCCGGGTACCGGCTGTTCTTTTTGAATGCCAAGTGGATGTGTAACATGGCTTCTCTTGTCCATGATGTTACCTGCCATGTCTCCCTGAAATCTAGTTGTGTCCAAAGGGGAGGGAACCTCTCCTCAGTTGCAAATGCGGCCACCTACTTTGTGGGTTTGCCTCAGGTGAGAGCCCAGGGAAGTGGAGGAGGGTTGGCTGTGGTCATCCATGGTTTGTTATAGACTCTAAACAGGTTGCCTCAGGGGTATTTTGCCTGCTGAAGTATTTTGTGTGAATGTGGCCCTTATTAGAAGATAAGGGCCACACCCAGGTTCAACCTGCAGAAATAAACCATGGTTAAAAGTTGTAAGTGTGAATGCAGCCATTGGTGAAGTGAGCAGGTTAAGTGGGTTGCATGGCTATGACCAGAGGTAGTCTGGTGTAGTGGTCAAGGTGTCAGACTAGTAACCAGGAGACCACGAGTTCTAGTCCTGCCTTGGGCACAAAGCCAGCTGGGTAAACCTGGGCCAGCCAACCTCTTAGAGCCCTGGGAAAGAGGCAATGGCAAACCACTTCTGAGAAACCCAGTCACCTATGGTCTTCCTGATTACTTTCACACACAGCCGGTTGAGGCTGTGGGGCTTCCTGAGTCTGGCTTCAGTCTTGCAAAACCAGCCAAGTGGACTACAATTTGCTAAACATGGGCAGATTTTTTTTTAATCAGGTTGCTCTCTATAAAAGTGGCAGGAAAACTCCAATCTGATTGTGACAGTGAGTAACAAGCCCTCATGAAGTCTGCAGAGAGGCTGATGAAGTTGGGGTTCTGGAAGGGCAGGAGGGCTGCAAGAGGATGATGTCCCTTCCTGTCAAGGGCAGGGAGGCCGTGCTGGAAAAGAGGAAGGCCGGTGGAGCTCCTTCGTGATTCGGCTCAAGCAGCTTCAGGCATGGTTGAGGGCGAAGCCTTCCTAGCAGACAGCAAGGGTGGGAGAGCTGCAGTGACATCACTGCAAGGGTGGTTCCACAGATTGGGGGGGTCCACGTCAATGCACCCCCTTCTGTTAGCAGCACAGTGCAGCATGGATGATCAGGCAGGAACCCCTTCAGGAGGCGAGTTCCGGGCACCTGCAGGCTAGGAGACCTCACCTGAGTCTAGGGTGTTTGCACCCCTGTTTGCATTTGGCCAGGCTCAGCACACCCAGCATTGGTGGGACCCCCTCAGTCCCCTTTGCAGGACTCAGTTGCAGAGACCCTGCAAGTGTGTTGTGTGAGTGTCCCACCAGGTGGTTGACAGTTGTGCATGCTCTGCAGAATTGAAATGACTGAGTCAAACTCCACTGACCATCATGGAAGCATGTCCTTTCCTTAACCTGGATTGGGGAGAAACCCTCTTTCCTGAGCTGGGTGGAGTCGTCAACTGAATTAATGGGTGAAGTTCACAGCTCATGTTTAGGCCATCCAAGTTTTTTCAGGCATTTCTGCATTATTTTTAGCAAGGTGGACTGTGGGAATTTGATCCCGGGGTCCAGCGCCTGCTGGACGGACCAGTGACGTACGTTAGCCTAGGCCAACGGACCTCGCGTTTGGTAGATAGGAAACACACGGACAACATGTTTCTTCAGGTTGAGTTAGCAAGCGAGAGCCCAGAAGGATCTGCCTGCTTCTCTTTTATTGGCATTTTTACAGCATAGCAAAAGGTTCATAAAGGGCGGGTTTAGCCAAGCAATTAAACTTAAAAGGGTACCTTATCCTAACTCAGGAAATGTAAACTTCAAAGGCGTGGCTTATCTCAACTCAGGAAATATAGACTTTAAAGGCGTAGCTTAGGAAATGATAACTTGAAAGACATAACTCAGGAAGACATAACTCAGGAAGACATAACTCATGACTAATCTTATCTCAGGACTTGCAAGGCATGGAAACTTGAAAGGCATGGAAACCTATCTTAACTCAGGAAATGGTTGCAACATCTCCACTGTTTTTATTTTTTAAAGTTCAATCTCCATCCTACTCGTGGCCATCATCTGCATCCTCCGAAACAGAAGAGGGCAACTCCATAAGAATACGAGATTCTTGCTTGGGGGCAAGAGCCTCCATGGCTAAGTCTGATTCAGTATCGGAACAGTTGGAGTCCGTGTCAGACAGTGTCAGTAGGGCAACCTTTTCAGAGGGGTGGAATTTGGGTTTCAAGGGTTCATATATATTGTTTGAGGCAAGCATAACATTAATCTTAGAAAGATTAGAATCCAAACCATTCAAACGATCCTTGAGAAATTGCAAAAGGCGTGAAAAAACACATGGGCCAATCATACATAATATAAGCAAAATTATACAAGGTCCTAAAATAGCAGAAAGCAATGTGGTAATCCAGGGAGAGAAATTAAACATGCTTTGATACCAGGATAGTTGGGAGAACCTTTCCTGTTCCCTGTCTTTTAATCGTTTGTGTAACTCATTCATAGAGTCGCGCACAATGCCAGATTGATCAGAATAAAAACAACATTCTTCTTTTAAGGCTACACACGTTCCACCTTCCTTTAAAAATAAAAGGTCGAGGGCACGCCTATTCTGCAAAGCTACTTCAGCAAGAGACGACAAGGAAGTTTGAAGGGCAGAAATTGAAGTCTCAATGCGGGAAAGATCATCATCTATTTCTAGACTAAGTTTTTGTATTTGTTGTTGATTAACAACCAAAGCCGCAGCTCCAGTAGCTGCTCCTGCAGCACCTAATCCTAAAAGAACTGAAAGGGTTAGGGCTGTAACAAATCCACGTTTTACACGTAGGTGGTATTCCGGTGGTTCCATAAGGGAAACAAAATCAGAGGGGGAATAATAAGTGATTCTAGGGACTAAGCGTACCTGAATACAAAAGGCTTTTTGTTGTGTAAGGACATCCCCTGACACACAGGCTATGGCACCTGTAGAGCAAGCCCAGATGGAGTTGTTGCTGGGGATGAAGAATTGGCCCTTTAAGCTGGCAGAAATATTACCATTACTCAAGGTAAAAAGAGAGTTATAACCTGCCGTATTTACACTGCCCGATCTTTTCTGGGTGAGCCAAACATCACATTGGTATTTGCCAGTGGTGATATTAGCACAATATTGAGAATAATTTGCAGGAATGTTTCCCAAGCAACAACCATGTCCCGTAATAGAAGTAATGGTAATAGATGTTGAGTTCCATCTGCAGGAATCATCTTTTGTAGCATTCTTAATAGGTTCAATAGAGCCAACGGCGTCATAAAAGGGTGGAGTGGCTGATAAACAGAGCCAACAGTGGTCGGTTTGTGAAGAAGAATTAACAGCACTTTTTAACAAAAAGGAAGAAGCATTGACAAGGTTAATCAAGGGATTAGGCATATTATGTACAACGGACTGTAAAAAAACAGGTTGAATGCTTTTGTTAGGACCTATAGGAGGGGAATGTGGTGACTGGATTGTGAGGCGAATGGAAAAAACTCCGCCGTCGTCTTCAGAACCACTCCATTCTCTACCACCCCAAGAATATCCGACAGCCCATTGCTCTGTAGTCAAAGTCTTTCCTTGGGATGTGAAGATAATGTTCATTGGATTTTTCCGCTCACCACAGCAATGCAAATTAGTAGGGCAGGAAGGAGAAGGGGGTTTGCCATTACTACGGGTAATGGCGATATAATCATTTGAGCGAGGGGCAGTCCAGGATATAGCGCCCGTAGAAACACAAGACCATGAGGCACAGTATTTATCCAATAAAGTGCCACATTGATATTTTTCCTCAGGCGTCTTTGGTTCGGGACAAAAATACAAGTCCCACCATGTTGCTTCTAGTGGAGAAGGTGTGCACGAACCTTGTTTGTCCCATTTGTTAGTTTGGAGAAATTTTGAAGCAAATTTGTTGACCCCGGTACCCATTTCGGCAAAGTCAAAATGTAAGATAGGGAACCAGGGCCATATTGTGTATTTGGAGATTTGGAATAATACCTGATTTTCAAAGTCATGAACAGTCCATGTGTAGTTGAGAGGTCGATGAGGATTAGGATCAGGAGATCGCCGTCGTCGAGAATGAATGATGCGTTGGTGTGAGCGAGGTTGCTTTGTGGAATGAAAGTGTTGTAAGTGAGGTGAGGTAAAAATACGGGCGGCCAGGTCTAGGAAGGAGCGGGGATGAGGAACAAGGTTGTAGGCAAGTAAACGAGGAGACAAAGGAGGTTTCGCATAGCTCGCCACTGATGCGAGTTCAAAAGAATGTGTAGTATAAGTACCATAGGATGAAAATCCAGACACATAATAGCGCCCCGTAGTCTCAGGGGTCACAAGAATAGCAAGAGTCATGTGACAAGGGTAATGAGCATAGGTGAGGGAAATAGAGGGAGATGGTGGAAGAGGAATGCCACGATTAGGATACTGAGAAAACACAAAGGGACAAAAGGATTGACCTCGGTCATAACAATGGAAAAGGGCAGTAGTATTGAGATCAAGAAAAGAAAAAACAGGACCACAATATAGGCCTTTGTGAAAATTTAGAGGAATTCTCAGGTGCTTTGTCATCATGGGAAAGTGCAGTGTGGACATCATGGGGAAGGAACTTGTCAAGAGTGTCATCAAAAGCAGGGTCCACATGATTGATGCAAAAGTGTTGGACCCCTGGACAATATGGGTGGTGCAATAGGCAGTTGTTACACCAATAACAGCACGTACATCCACACTCACAAAGGCAATGATGGCACATCCGATGGAGTTGGTGGGTTGTGTGGAGTGATGAAATATGGGCGAATACAACGAGCAGGGACCCACAAAACTCTGTCGGGTAGTTGAACTGCAGCGTAGCCTCTTCCCCAGGTGATGAGTTCGGCTGGACCTTTCCAAGTTGGATCCGGGAGCTGCCTGTAGTATACAAGTGGTCTTGAAGTTGGGACAACAGGTTTAGTAAAGTGTCGAGACGCAGCAGACAAAGAAGGAGTGCCAGTGAGATTTAGAAAATTGAGAGTATACAGACAAACATTTAACACGTTTTGCAGTGCCGGGAGGTTTGGGGGGCATAAGCCCTTGGACCCCATATAACGATCTAATGCATTTTTTAAAGTTTGATTTGCTCGCTCAACAATAGCCTGCCCTTGGCTATTGAAAGGAATTCCAAATTTGTGGACAATGGACCAGTGATGACAAAACTGTGAAAATTGTGAGCTGACATAAACTGGGCCATTGTCTGTTTTTAATATTTTTGGACATCCCAGCACTGTAAAGGTACGAATACATTGATTAATCACTTGTTTTGCAGCTTCCCCTTTTTGTGGGGTTGCCAAAATAAATCCGGAGAACGTATCTACTGTAACATGTAGATATTTCCACGGGGCAAATGGAGGATATTGAGTTACATCCATTTGCCAGGTATCACAGGCTTCAGTGCCTCTAGGGTTAACGCCCTGTGGGATACCTTTAGACTGTAGGCTACAGGTTGGGCATTGTTGAATTATGGCTGTAGCTTCAGCCATAGTGATTCCAAATTGTTTCATTAAGGCTTTCTTATTTTGATGAAAATAGCATGACTGTCCCAAGGGGAGACAGGAGAAAGAGACATGAGGCAGGTAGCAGGTAGCAGAGGCCGCAGCGTCTGCAATATCATTTCCCTTTTGCAAGAAGCCAGGAAAAGGTTGGTGGCTTCTTATGTGTGTGACAAAGTAAGGATGTTTCCTGTTGGATATTACAGTTTGTAGGGTGGAAAATAAAGAAGTTAAATCAGGGTCCAGGGATGGAGAGAGGTATGATTGAAAAATAGTGGTGACAATTTGAGTGACATAGAGACTGTCAAGAATGAGATTTATAGGTTGAGTGTAAAATGTTTGAAAAGCTAGAATGGCAGCGGCTAGTTCCGCACGCTGAGCAGACCGTTGGGGTGGCGTTATTTTTGTGTGCCATTGGTCATGAATATACCAGGCACAAGCACCAAATTGTTTACTGCCATCTGCAAAGAGTGTGACAGCATGTGGGATGGGAAAGCGTTGTAATTGGGTATCCCATGAAACATGGATATTTTGTAGGAGCTGAATGTGAGGATCAGCAGGAGGGTGGCAGGATATCTTTCCAGGCCACTCAGTGAGAGCAAGCTGCAAGGCTTCAGAGTTAGAATAGATGGTTTCCCATGTAGTGAGAGAACATGGTACATATAGGACAGAAGGTTCTATTCCTGCAAGGGCTTTTGCTCGAAGGCGAGCCTTAGAGATGAGAGAGGCAAATTAAAAAGGTTTTTGGCTAATTGTGTTTCTAGGAGTGTGAGGGAGGTGAAGCCATTCTAGAATCAGCAAGGAGGGAATAGTTTGGACAATAGCACATGTAGGTAAAGAAATAGTATTACACAATAAAAGAGAAAAGGGAATGTTTGGGGTCATTCGGTCAACCCACTGAATTTGTAGGGCTTGGTTGACCAATTGAATCACTTTTAAATGACTGTCCTGCAGTGGAATAACATCTGCAGGATGTTTGCCTTTGGTTAAGGCTGAAAAAAGAGGTGATAATTGAAAAGTGGTGAGACCTATATAAGGTCGAATCCAATTAATAGCACCTAAATATTGCTGTAATTGAAGTAAAGTTGGTTGGTGTGGTAATTTTAATAAGGGAAAAAGTGGTGCAGCATGGGAGGCCAATAATTTATGGCCCAAATATTGAAAAGGAGGGGAGGTTTGGACCTTGTCAGGAGCAATGTGCAAACCTCCTTTTTGCAAAATTGTTGTGAGGGTTGGCAAAGTTGCAAAAACAGTACCCTTTGGGCCTGGTGCTGCGACCAAAATATCATCCATGTAATGGTAAACCAAAAAGGAGGGATGAAGGTCCCGATATGGTTGCAAAACATGGAAAACAAAAAACTGACACATTGTAGGGTTATTTAGCATGCCCTGTGGTAAAACCTTCCATTGGTAGCGCTGAGTTGGTTGAGAATTATTCAACTCAGGCACTGTAAAAGCAAATAAATGTTTATCCTGTTGATGCAAAAGAATGAAAAAAAAAAAAAAACAATCCTTTAAGTCAATTATCATTAAGTCAAAATCTTTTGGAATTAAATTTGGGTTTGGGAGGCCGTATTGCAGTGCTCCCATAGGTTGTAAAACAGCATTCACTGTACATAAATCATGGAGGAAACGCCATTTGCCTGATTTCTTGTTTATAACAAAAACTGGAACAGAATAAAATTGCAACATTTTATGCCCTAAATAAAGATAAAGTGTAACTGTATCTTTTCCAAGGCAACTTGCAATCCATAGATACTTGAATCATTTTGTATTTCAAAAAGCCAATTAAATTGTATTTTTGGGGTTCCAATATAATCAAATTCCATTCAGATGAAACAAATTTTCATGAAATAGGAAAAACATTTACAAATCTAAGCAAAACAATTCAGTCATTTCTTTTGGTTGATGGATGTATATGTCTAACTAAACAATTTAAAACTCAAAAATTTGCAAAAGAATTGCCCAACAATTACTGCCTCCTCTTTCGAGTAAAAAAAATAGCAAGCTGAAACTGCAAGAGTGGGCATCAAATTTCACATCCACCCCCCTTCCTCAACCCAGACTTCTAGGCAGAGGAAGAAGAAAAGAAAAAAAAATAGTTAAAACGAACAGCTGCCCCCCCTCTCCTTTCGCCTGTCCTTCACTCTTAAAACAATACAGCCAGCGAAAAACGAAAGAGTCAGGAGGGGGGGAAAAGAAAAAGAAACTTTACAAAAATCTCACCACCAAAAAAATTCACATCATTTTCCATAAATTCTTTTATACCTCGTCCATAAAACTTTTCACATGCAAACTCATGCCATTGCGTTCCCATTTTACAACAATAAAAACTACAGTTTTACTATTCCTTTCACTGCGTGGGATGGGTGGAGGGGTGAGGGCTAACACACACACATTTACACCAGCAAATTAACTCATTCACTTCTATTCTATTTGCTTACACCATTTCACATACAAATATTTCATTTCATACGTTTTCCAAGCAAAACTTTTTATTTTTAATTAAGGCCTTTTTGTTTGTTGTTATCAAAGAGGGTTTTGACCCTTTTCCAAGTCTTGGAAATAACACAGAACAACACAGACAGACATATATACACAAATACCATTAAAACAACATTTATTTAGACATATGGCTTGTCCTGCAAGAAGCGAGAAAATCATGAGATGATTCCAACCAAACATGTGGTTTTTATAGGGCCCTTTAACCATCTCCTATTTTTCTCACCATTCCAAGTCCAAACGTAACGTTCTAAAAATTAAACATATATAAAACAAAACACACACATCAACACAAAGCACCACCAGACATTGTCTGACAGGGTTCAAACTTAACAGATTACAAAAGAGTTTCAAAACATTCCAATTGTTCAAAACGCATTGCAGAGGAGTGCAGTTTAAGTTAATTTATGTCTCTAAATTGTTCTGAAAATTTATTGTTTGGTCTACCTCAAAATAGTTTGATGAAACAGAAGCATTGAGTGCGGCTGCAGAACTCTGCAGAACAGGATACAGGGTTGCCTGTTTCTGTTTTGGAGGAGAGAGAGAAGGATATAGTGAAGAGGGGGGTTCTTTTGGCTGTGCCGGCTTTGGAGCGTCCTCCGTAGTAGGCACAGGTTGGGAGGAAGGGTCTGGATACAAAGTTTGAAGAGCAGCCATGAGTCCACGCCACGTGCAAAGAATATTAGTTGGCGCCCGGGGTGGTTCATGAAGCCATTTACCAATACGTTCCCAAGTGGACCGGCGAAGAGAGCCGTCCTCGGGATAAGCAGGACAGTGTTTATGAAGGTAAAGAAGGAAAAAGATAATTTCTTTGCGAGATAAAGGATAGACAGTTGTTCCGTTAACTTTTTGCAAACAATTTGCCTTTCTGGCTAAAGAGGAAAGTTCATCCACATGCTTGGACAGAACCTTGGAAAGCGAGGAGCCGATACTTACGTTGATCAAGCCTTTGCCAGGTGCGTAAATACAGGAGCCAGAGCAGCGTTTCCCTAGACAGAGAACACGCCGTGGAGTGAATCACGTCATAGAGTGAATCACGTCGGGGTCACCAGTTGTGGGAGTTCGATCCCGGGGTCCAGCGCCTGCTGGACGGACCAGTGACGTACGTTAGCCTAGGCCAACGGACCTCGCGTTTGGTAGATAGGAAACACACGGACAACATGTTTCTTCAGGTTGAGTTAGCAAGCGAGAGCCCAGAAGGATCTGCCTGCTTCTCTTTTATTGGCATTTTTACAGCATAGCAAAAGGTTCATAAAGGGCGGGTTTAGCCAAGCAATTAAACTTAAAAGGGTACCTTATCCTAACTCAGGAAATGTAAACTTCAAAGGCGTGGCTTATCTCAACTCAGGAAATATAGACTTTAAAGGCGTAGCTTAGGAAATGATAACTTGAAAGACATAACTCAGGAAGACATAACTCAGGAAGACATAACTCATGACTAATCTTATCTCAGGACTTGCAAGGCATGGAAACTTGAAAGGCATGGAAACCTATCTTAACTCAGGAAATGGTTGCAACAGTGGACACATCTCAGCCTGGCACTGACCACAGGGAGGGGCAAAGGTTTTGGGCTTCAGAGGGAACCAGATTAATAGTGGCTTCTTTCTCCCTTGCATTCCCAAAGAAACCTCTAAGGAGCAGGGGACTTTGGTCATCCATAGAGCCCCTGACAATATTGACTGAGATTTTAAAACTTTAAATATAAAGTTTAATTTAAATTTAAATTAAAAATATTAAAATTCCATAGCTGGGAACCTTGTCCTGTGCCAATGTGTGAAGAACGTTCATAGTGCTAAGCCAGCATCTGGTTTAGATATTTTGGCATGATACATTATGCCAATGTAGCAGTTCTCTTCCCTTAACCTAAGTTAAGGGTGCTGTGTGAACTCACCCAGATTTACCACAAACCACCTATGTGATGGCCAATGCAGTATGTGTGCACAGAAGATGGAAAATCTTTTATAGGATCTGCCTTTGGATTCGGGGTCCCTGGCTATCCAGCATGGCAACATTCACAAGACAAGAGATCAGTGTAGTTTGTGGTCCTGTTTTGCAAAGGAAGGAGCATCTCAGGTTTTGCCTCCAAGTTCCCCTTTTCCCAGCCGTTGCCTTGTCTTATGTGTTATGTCTGGGGTTCACTTGAAGCATTCTTGATTCCTTTTGCTTTTGTAAGCATTCTTGACCTTTCTTGCATGCTAGCAGGTTCCTAAGGATCAAGGCCTGTCTGCTTTGAGATTGTAGCTTCTTAACACAAAGATGTTAGGGAAGGGAACTTTCAGCCTGTCCTTCAAAGGCAAAGCACTTCCTGAAATCCTTGCCAAGGTCTCTGGCTCAGCTCCACCTGGGGCCTTTCTGACCACCTTCACCCAGTCGGCTGAGGCTGTGAGCCTTGCTGTGCCTGGCTCTGTTCCTGCAAGCCCAGCCAGGTGGCCTCCAACTCTCTGAAATTGGGACGATGCTTTGCAGCTGGTTGTGCTGCAGAGAGGTGATAAGAATCTCCCAATCCTGACAAGGAGAATAGGTTTCATGTCCTCATGAAGGAAACTGGGGGGGGGGCAATGAAGCACGGGTCCTGAAGAGCCAGGAGTGAGAGAGGGGCTTACAGGAGGTCTGTGGGCCTTCCTGGCAAGGGCAGGGAGAGATCTCTGGAAGAGAGAAGGGAAGGCAGAGCCCTTAATCTGATCCAGTCAGGCCAGCCTTGGGTGTGATCAGAAACTTCTCTTCTGAGGGAGGGGCCCTCCTCACATGCAGTGGGACAGAGCAAATGAAATTTCATTGCTTCCTTCCTTGCTTTTATTTATTCTTTGACTCTCTGCAGTCAAAGTAACCTTACAGATTTTGAACCAACCTAGGAGAAATTTCCTGACGGTGAGAACAATTAATCAGTGGAACGACTTGCCTCCAGAAGTTGTGGGTGCTCCAACACTGGAGGTTTTCAAGAAGAGACTGGACAGCCACTTGTCTGAAAGGGTAAATGGTCGGGTCTCCTGCTTGAGCAGGGGGATTAGACTACAAGACCTCCAGGGTCCCTTCGAACTCTGTTATTCTGTTTCGGGCATGCAGTATATCTAGCAAATTGTTAAAGAGGGTAGAGATTTGCGGACAGAGGTGGGGAGTTTAGTTTTAGCACCTAATTTGGGGAGGGAGGTGAAAGATGAACAAATTTGTCTCTCCCAGCTTTTTTGTGTGTCCTTTATTGAAGAGATGTGGGGGTTTGGGGGGAACAGGAGGGGAGTCAAAGCCAGGGAAAGCTTTCAGGAAGCTCATCTGAAGCTCCCACCTTAGCATTCAGTGTCTGGTTTCCCAAGCCCAGCAAGAGAGAGGAGAGCTTTGCAGTCTCCCAACAGCCTGAGGATCAGGCTGGAAAGCTTCAAAAGCAGCCGCCATTTCTACAAGGACTCGTCGGAGTATTGAAAATGGTGGCCACTTCCGGCAGCCATGGGGATCAGGCCCAAGCACTGCAGGGTCCTGTTGGGGGAGAGATCAAAGGGGGAGAGAGGGAGGGCACTGCAGCATCCCCATGGTCAGTCTGAAGGGCAAATGACCGCAGGGGCATTGCAGACATCATAACTCTGAAAGAGTTTTGTATGTAATTTTTGGGCATCCATCATAATGTTGAATATTTGTTAAATGGCCTTTCATATCACGAGTACTAACAATAATACATTTTTTCTCTGCTTTGCACATATCAGCCCAATCTATGGAATATCAACATTTACATTCCTTGAGACACATTAAATTAAAATACGCTGAATTACATTCCTGAAAAATCAATTCAGAAGAGGGACAATTTCTATAGGAAAGGAATCCCATTCATAAGAAAAGGTCTCAAATAATGTTTGGCTCAGGACAACAAGTGTTAGAGTGACACCCACAGAGCTGCCACAAATTGTGTAGTAGAATCATAATTGCTAACCACCCTGGCTGGGGTGCCTAGTGGTGCCCCTCTTGCTATTCTGTAAGACCCCCCAATGGCTCCAGCTTCCAGCCAGAGGGAGAGTTGTTACTAAACTACATCCGCAAGGCCCCAAGTCCCCCAATCCTTCTGTAGCATGAAGGGACTGGAAAGCCATTTGTCTGAAATGGTATAGAGTCTCCTGCTTGAGCAGGGGGTTAGACTAGAAGACCTCCTGGGTCCCTTCCAACTCTTTTATTCTCTCCACAGTGGGTAGGGAGACATTTTCATTTCACAAAAGGAAAGCTTTCACATCTGTTCAAAAATGAATTGTAAAATATAAGTGCTTTCAACTAATACCAAAATTAATCTTAATGCAAAGTGTTTTCTATTTCAACTGTGAATGCTCCAACACTGGAAGTTTTTGAGAAGAGACGGGACAGCCATTTGTATGAAATGAGCAGGGGGCTGGACTAGATGACCTCCAAGATCCCTTCCAGCTCTATTCTGTTCTATCCAATTTCACTGCATCTTCCTCCTTTTTATCTGTTTTTAGTTTCCATTTCATATTTTCCTTCTGTCAAAGTCTTGAAGCCCCACCCCTCTCTCTCCCTAGTGGCTGCCTCTAGTCCAGGCCTGCCCCGGTCATCGTGGCAACCCAGCAGCAGCCAATCAAGCAGGAGGGAAGACACAATGGTTGCCTGGGAGCTCAGCCACCAATCAGACTCATGGAGAAGAGGTTGAATGAGCAAGGACAAAAAGGGGGGGGGGACAGGAAAATATCCAATAAGGATAGAAAATTAAAAAGTTTAAAATTAAAAACTGCAAGAAATGCAGAGGGAGGGGAGGCCAAAGTCCTGGAAGGGCCTTTCTCCCCCCCCAGAAATGCCTGCAATGAAGAGCTTCTCCTCCGGGGGGGGCTTGGGCAAGTGGGGGGCAGCAGCTGCCCAGGAGAGCCCAGCCAGAGGGACTTCGGATACCATGAGGGACCCCCAGGATGCCCCAGAGGGTCCCTCCAGGGAGACCCCCCTCACCTTTCCCTCCCCAGCAACGCCGGATCCCCCTTTGGAGACAAAGGCCCTGCATGGCTTCTCCCCGACAGAGGCCTTTCCTGGAAACACACGAAGAGGAACCGGAGCTTCACAAACCCCCCCTTGGCTGCATCTCCCCCTGAAATGCAACTCCAAAGCCCATAATCCATGCTAGTCTCTTCCCAGAATGGTGTGTGTGAAGGGTTCCCCCAGTTCCCCTCCTCCTTCCTGAGCCTTTTCTATGGGCAACGTGACAAGTCTGGGCTTTGCTTTTCCCCCTCAGTGCCCAATGTGTGGAAGGGAGTGGCAGTGGAACATGGGTCCTTTCCCTCCCTTTCTTCCTTATGTGGGCTGAAAGGCATCCTTTATTCCTCTCATTTATCTCTCTCTCTCTCATTCTCTGTACATGGGTGTGATTTAAAAAAAAAAAAACTATGTCAAGTCCTGATGACTAGTTTTTAACTAGCAGATTTTTTTAAATTTTATTTGATCCTGGTCACACTGTTGCATCAGTCTTTTTATATTGGTGCCCTTCAGCATTAACTTTCAAAATAAACTAAACTTTGCTTTTAGCTCAATAGGAAGCTATTCCAGTTCCGTGACATGTTCAGGCATTAAGTAGTCCCCGAGGTTTTCTCATTAACCACTGTGCCAACAAATATCAGATTTCTTTTTCTTCAGCCACAGGTGCCATTTATTCCCTCTGGGGCCAATTTCAAGCATGGAGATTTCCAACCTCTCAATTCTTGCTGACCGATTTAATTCTAGCTCTGCCCTATCATTTTGAATCCTATGGGGATTATTCATTTCATTTCTCTCCAGAGAAGTGGCCAACAAACTTTGAATCCAAGAACTAGTTGAATTAGCCAGGGATCTCTGGTGAGAGGGAGAATTATTATTATCCTCAAAGCTTCAGCTCTGCTCTTTGGCCGAATCCTCCAGGGGAGACTTTGGGCACAGACAGATGGAATCAGCTGCAGTTCGCTTCTCTCTCTGACCTGGGAGGCCCAAAATGGAAATCTTTCCTGGTGGAGAACTTGGCTTTAGGCAAAAAGCATCACTGGAAGATTTCAGACTTGGGACTTCCCTCCCCACTCAAGATCAGGGCTGTCTGTCTTCCTTCACATCAAAGTGTGCCACCTTGGGGAAAATAGGAGCTGAAAGCGAATGCAGCCATGTTGCTGCCTGCTGGGATCACCCCCCCCCCAAAGAGCCCCCTTTGCCATCTCCTTTCCCCAAATGTGAGCTCTTTCTTCAGCCCCTCCTTGACTGCCTTGTGTCCCCACCAAGCCCCTCTTTAATGTATAGAAGTGTTGGGGGTCCTGTGGCCTTCCAGATGTGGCTGGGTAACATCTTTCTCTCTGGCTGGAGGCCTCTTCCCCTTTGATCCTGCCCCAAGGGGACCCTGCAGTGCTTGGGCCTGATCCTCAGGCCTGCCGGAAGTGGACACCATTTTCAATACTCTGACAAGTCCTTGTAGAAATGGCAGCTGCTTTTGAAGCTTCTCACCCTGATCCTCAGGCTGTTGGGAGACTGCAAAGCTCTCCTGGCTCTTGCTAGGCTTGGGAAACCAGACAGCACATGACGATGGGGCAGCTTCAGACGAGCTTCCTTAAACCTTTCCCTGGTTTTGACCCTCCTCCCCACTCCCACCAAACCCCACATTTCTTCAATAAAGAACCCTAATAAGCTGGACGGGACAAACTTTTTCATCTTGCACTGCCCCGTCCCCCGAATTAGGTGCTAAAACTAAACTCCCCACATCTGCCCTCAAATCTCTATCCCTGTTAACACTTTGCTAAATATACTTCATGCCTGAAACAGAAGAACAGAGTTGAAAGGGACCTTGGAGGTCTTCTAGTCTAAACCCCCTGCTGACGGAGGAAACCTCACCATTTACCATTTTAGACAAATGGTTGTCCAATCTCTCCTTAAAACCCTCCAGTGTTGAAGCACCCACAACTTCTGGAGGCAAGTCGTTCCACTGTTTTGTCAGGAAATTTCTCCTTAGTTCTAGGTTGGTTCAAAATCTATAAGTTACTTACTTTGACTCTAGAGAGTCAAAGAATAGAAAGAAGGAAGGAAGCAAGCAAAGAAAATTTTTGCTCTGTGTTGACAATGCTGACTGTGATGTTAGCGATGCTCAACAGCCCCCCCCATATGTGAGGAGGGCCCCACCCTCAGAAGAGAGGTTTCTGATCACACCCAAGGCTGCCCTGACTGGATTGGGTTGGGAGCTCTGCCTTCCCTTCTCTCTTCCAGAGCGCCCTCCCTGCCCTTGCCAGGAAGGCCCACAGGCATCCTATAGCCTCTCAGTCATTCCTGGCTCTCCAGGACCCGTAATTCATTGCCCCATCCCCCCAGTTGCCTTCATGAGGACTTGAAACCCATTCTCCTTGTCAGGATGGGGAGATTCTTGTCACCTCTCTGCAGCACAACCAGGTGCAAAAAATTGGCCCAATTTCAGTGAGTTGGAGACCACAAGGCTGGGCTTGCAAGAACAGAGCCAGGCACAGCAATGGCTTATGAAGAGAAGTAACGGCTTCTCCCATCCTGTCAATGTTGCTGTGCTGGACAGCTATGGACCCTGAATCCAAAAGCAGATTCTTTAAGTTTCAAATTCTCTGTGCAGATGTACTGTATTGGCCATCACATAGATGGTTTGTGGGAAATCTAGGTGAGTTCACACAACAACCTTAACTTCTGGGTAAGTATACACAACATCTTTAACTTTTAGGTTAAGGAAAGAGAACTGCTATGTTGGCCTAATGTACCATGCCAAAATCTATATAATTCAGATGCTGGCTTAGCATGATGATCTGCTACATACATTTGCACAGGAGAAGGTTCCCAACAATTGGAATGTATGAAATGAGATAAACATGTTTTAAGATCTCAGTCCATATTGTCAGGGGCTTTATGGCGGATCAAATATGAGTCCCCCGCTCCTTCGAGGTGTGTTTGGAGATGCAAGGGAGAAAGAAGCCACTTAATCTGGTTCCCTGTGAAGCCCAACATCTTTGCCCCTCCCTGTGGTCAGTGCCATGCTGAGATGTGTCCAGCTTGCTAAAACTACTGCAGAAATGCCTGAAAAAAACCTAGATGACCTAAACATGAGCTGTGAACTTCACTCCTTAATTCAGTTGATGAGCCCACACTGCTCAGGAAAGAGGGTTTCTACTGAATCTAGGTTAAAGAGAGCATATGCTTCCATGATGGTCAGTGGAGTTTGATTCACTCAGCTCAACCACCTGCTGGGACAGTCACACAACACACTTGCAGGGGCTAAGAAAATGAGTCCTGCAAAGGGGATTGAGGGTGTGCCTCCAATGCTGGGTGTGCTGAGGTTGGCCAATAGCAAACAGGATTGCAAACTTCCTGGACTCAGATGAGCTCTCCTAGCCTGCAAGTGCCTGAGACTCACCTCCTGTGGGGTTCCTGGCTGACCATCAGTGCTGCCAACCAAAAGGGGGCCATTGACTTGGACCCCCACTGCACAGAACCCCCTTTGCTGTGATGTTACTGCTTCTCTCCCACCCTTCTCATCCGCTAGGAGGACTCCTCCCTCAAAGAAACCTTTTCCAACCATGCCTGAGGCTGCCTGAGCTGGATTGTGTAGGGGGCTCCACCTGCCTTCCTCTTTTCCAGCACACCCTCCCTGCCCTTGAAAGGAAGGGACATCAACTTCCTGCAGCCCTCCTGGCCGTCCAGGACCCCAACTTCATTGGCCTGTCCACAGCCTTCATGAGGACTTGAAACTCACTGTCATGATCAGGATTGGAGATTTCCTGCCACTTCCACAAGGAGCAACTACTTTTTTAAAAAATCTGCCCGTGTTTAGTAAATAGGAGTCCACTCAGCTGGTTTTGCAAGATTGTAGCCAGACTCAGGAAGGCTCACAACCTCAGCTGGCTGTGTGTGAAAGTTATCAGAAAGACCATAGGTGACCCGGTTTTCCAGAACTGGTTTGCCATTGCCTCTTTCCCAAGGCTCTGAGAGGTTGGCTGACCCAGGTTTACCCAGCTGGTTTTGTGCCCAAGGCAGGACTAGAACTCATGGTTTCCTGGTTACTAGTCTGATTCCTTGACCACTACACCAGTCTGGCTCTGATCGTAGCCATACAACCCATTTAACCTGGTCACCTCACCAATGGCTGAATTCACATTTACAACTTTTAATCATGGTTTATTTTTGGAGGCTGAACCAATGAGTCAGTGAATTATGAATCTTAATTTAGCAGGGACTAGGTCAACAATCTTTTATAACAGAAATAAGCTGGAGACACTTCTTGTAAGGACCACATTCACACAACATAGTTCAACAGGCTGGCGAAACATTTTTTGCAGACATTCAACCTTGGGCGAAAAGACAGCTCTAGGTGCAGCCTCCTGAAAGCCTGTAACAAACCATGGATGACCACAGCCACCTCTCCTCCACTTCCCTGGGCTCTCACCTGAGGGAAACCCATAAAGTAGGTGGCTACATTTCCAACTGAGGTTTCCTCCCCTCTGGGGGTACAACTAGACTTCAGTGAGACAGGGCAGGCAACATCATGGATGAGAGAAGCCTTCTTACACATCAGGCTGGCACTCAAAAGTAACAGCCAGAATGGGAGCCATTGAAGATCTGGTAGCCAGGCAGTGAGAGTGGAAGCCAAGAACTGAACAGTGGGACAATTTTGAAATGATGGACCTGGGATATTGGTCATCCTATGGTCCCCATTGTAAGGATGGACCGGCCCATCCCATCAGCTCCCCCTCCCACTCAACCCCCCAGTTCTCCCTTCTAGGCCAAGCTGTATATATTAACATCCCCCCTCCAGGTAAGAAAAATAATCAACAATCAACCAAGATAAACCAGAACATAGGACTCCAAACTAAAAGCACATGAAAGTCTTCTGGGGAGGACAAACAAAGCCTCAAAGATGGGAATGTCACATGAGCCGCACCACACCAAGTGCATCTACACAACCAGAAGAACTGCCACCAGGTCCCCCTAAACCAACTTCCGGGTGGTTGTGGCAAGAAATCAGGTCACACCATCCACAGCACTGTGGGAGCTGCCACCATCTCAATTGCAGACCTAACAGCAAAATTCTTTTATTTAAACCAAGAAATGTCAAAATTTAATGGCTCTCATTGTATCAGTATGGAAAGACAACACAGAAAGTGTCAAGGAAATGAAAACTTCTACCCACTCTACAATTTTCTCTCTCTGTGCCAATGGTGCTATCCCAGGCTGGCACTTTCCTGCCTCTTAGCCAGCTCTCATGCAAAAAATGATCTTTCTAGAACAGATGGCAAATGAAATTTCACTTCAGTTACAAGGAATTATAAAATCAGGTCCAAATTAGAACTGATACATGGAAATCTCATTGAAAAGAAAATCCCAAACTCTTAACATTAGGCTGGGTTTAAGGATACTGAGTGCTTCCAGGGAGATAAAGCACAGGCAGCACTAGAGTTAAGTGTCACCAACCTAGAATGGCACCCAACTCCATAACTCTGAGTGACCTTCCCTAGCAGCCTCTGGAGACAAGAGACCCCATTGAAGGACAGCAGAAGTCACTTTCCTGCCTGTTGAGTTATCTCCATCCAGTATGACTTTCTGGACATGTCCTAACAGGAAGGACTAAGACCACTACAGAACACTGCCCCAAGGGGTCTATCTGTGACATTTCTCTAACGTGCTTTTCTCCAGCTACCCCTCCATACATGGAAGAAGTTCAGGGTCCCAAGAGCAGAAGCTCCTTCTCACCGCAATCATCACCATCCCTGTCTCTGAGAACTCTTCTCCTATGTCTCCAGCGACTGCCTTTGATATAAACATCAGACTGAAGCAACATGGAAGGGACCTTGCATCAGAAAAGGATAAATATCACAGGTTATGCTTTTTGTGGCTCACATTACAAGAGAGACTGGAGCTGTGCTCTTGAATATATTTTCTCTCTCTTTCAGGTGAATCTTGGTTTCTCTGTTTGAATCAGGAAAGCCACTGGATATTCCACACTGTCAGAGTGCTTTGAATTCTAATTCTTTTTTAAAAAGAGAAAGGAGATTTATTCCACCCCATGAATTATGGACCTCCTGCTTCTGCTTCTGATGCTGCTGGTGTCCCAGCCACTGTCTGGGAAGCTGAGAATAAAGTGCCCACTGAATTTGGACAACCAGGATGGAGAAAAGCCATGGAGCTATTATAGGCCAGGAGATCTTCTCATTGGTATAGTCATCTCTCCATCAGAAATATCACCTGCAGCATTACCTTTCAACATGGCTCCTTCTAGTCAGATTCAGCTGTAAGTCATGCGATGGAGTTGCATTCCCTCCATTTGCAGTTCTAACACTCTTGTTTTTTCCTTTTTGTTTTACTTACTCTTATATTGCAGGATCTGACAATTGCTTTGAATCCTTTTGATTAACACAGCCTCTCTCTTTTGCCTTATTTTCTGAGAGTAGAAACATGAGGCAAATGAAACCTGAAAGAAGTCCACATAAATTTCCTCTCTCTGTTCAATCCTAAATTCATGACTGGAATACTGACTTTGGTTGAAAGTAATGATTGAAATGGTTCTAGTTTCCTCTGCCCAACCATTTCCATATTTTTATAACCGATTGATATGTAATGTCTGATTTTTAAAGGAATAGAAGATGACTTGTTTTTAGAACAGCTTCTCTGGATCACTTATCAAAAATCTCCTTCCTGTAATGGTGGTTCTTCTTTAATGATTGAATTATTCTGGGCTATGAATATTAGTACTGCTAAAAATAATTGTATGTTTCTGATTTGTTAAACCATTTTGAGGACTATCCCCATCCTCAACACTAACAATATTAAAAGGTTATGGGTGACTATCATTCGCCTCTAGTTTTGGAATCAATATTGGCTTATGTTTCAGCTAGTTTGTAGAGAAAAAAGATGATTAAATGGAGAAAAAGTATTTTTGTTGTTGTTGCTGTTTATGATGCTAATATTAACATGATCATGGTTTTACAGTAGGTTATCCTATGGAAAGTAATATATACTATGCATGATTTGCAATATTGAACTGGTGAAGGAGAATCCCCACCTCCTGCACAATCTCACACTTGGCTACAACATCTATGACAACTATGATAACAACATTGGCCCTTCAGATGCCTTGCTGGATATGCTCTCTACTGGAGAAGCCAATGTTCCCAACTACAGCTGTGGAAGGAAGAACAAGCTTTTGGCTATTGTTGATGGAGCTAGGAGATATAGCTCCATCCAGATGTCAACATTAGCAGGCACCTACAAAGTCCCACAGGTTTGTGTTTGTCCTTCCCTTTATGTAAAGTGAGTGGGATGTTGGTGTGTGAGTGATAGATCCAACCGTGTCTTCTCTATGGAATTCAAGATTATTTTGAATAATAATAATGATCAGTCTATACTTCGAAAGGCACTTTACTCCCTTCCAAGAAATGGCGCCAAGTTAATAACGCCCATCTCACCACAAAAGCCTCTTTCTCCCAAACAGCCCATCTCCTCTCTGTTTCCAAAAGCTTTCGTGAAGTGTAGGCGCAGGGCTGCAGATCCCCCCTAAGGTTTTTTTGTAGGAGGACTGTGCCCACCACAACATCACTAGCATCAGCCTGGATAATGAAAGGTTCCTCAGGATCAGGATGTTTAAAACTGGTTCTGCTGCAAATAATCTTTTCACCATGGCATTTGTAAGTGTTATAAATAGGGATTGGGATATGCAGTCGGGAGGAAGCTAGGATCAAAAGAGACCTGTCTTTTCATGTCATCATCCCAATTGCTTAGAGGCTTCTGCTGCACACTTGTGAAGGCAAGGAGAGGCTCTGTGTTCAGTCAAAGGATCTTCTGTACAATAGGAATGTGCAGTACTGATGGAAAACTCACATTTTTTATATGGTCTTAACCAAAATAATTATATCCTCAATCATGACCAAATCTCAGATTTTTAAACAAAGTCCTACGGGATTACCTTTCCTTCTTGTTGTTGTTAATTGCGAAGTCATGTCTGACCCCATGGACAACGTTCCTCCAGGCCTTCCTGTCCTCTACCATCTTCTGGAGTCCATTTAAGCTCATGCCTACTGCTTTAGTGACTCCATCCAGCCACCTCATTCTCTGTTGTCCCCTTCTTCTATTTGCCTCAATCTTTCCCAGCATTAGGCTCTTCTCCAGTGAGTCCTTCCTTCTCATTAGGTGGCCAAAGTACTTGAGTTTCAACTTCAGGATCTGGCCTTCTAAAGAGCAGTCAGGGTTGATCTCCTCTTCACTTTCTGCCATTAGAGTGGTCTCATCTGCATATCTTAGGTTGTTGATATTTCTCCCTGCAATCTTAATTCCAACTTTTGATTCATCTAGCCCTGCCTTTCTCATGATGTGCTCTGCATATAAGTTAAATAGGCAGGGTGACAGAATACAGCCTTGCTGGACACCTTTCCCAATTTTGAACCAATCAGTGGTTCCGTGTCCAGTTCTCACTGTTGCTTCTTGACTCGCATATAGGTTTCTCAAGAGACAAACAAGATCTCTTTAAGAACTTGCCACAATTTGTTGTGATCCACACAATCAAAGGCTTTAGCATAGTCAATTAAGCAGAAGTAGATGTTTTTCTGAAACTCCCTAGTTTTGTCTATGATCCAGCGTATGTTGGCAATTTGATCTCTAGTTCCTCTGCCTCTTCGAAATCCTGCCTGTACTTCTGGAAGTTCTTGATCCACATACTGCTGGAGTCTAGCTTGTAGGATTTTAAGCATAACTTTACTTGCATGTGAAATCAGTGCAATGGTGCGATAGTTTGAACATTCTTTGGCATTGCCTTTCTTTGGAATTGGAATGTAAACTGACCTTTTCCAATCCTGTGGCCACTGTTGAATTTTCCAAATTTGCTGGCAAATTGAGTGTAGCATTTTTACTGCATCATCTTTTAAGATTTTGAATAGCTCAGCTGGAATACTGTCACCTCCACTAGCTTTGTTGTTGCTCAGCTTTCCTAAGGCCCATTTCACTTCACATTCTAGGATGTCTGGCTCGAGGTTAGTGACCACCCCATTGTGCTTATCAGGGATGCTAAGCTCGTTCTTGTATAGTTCTTCTGTGTAATTTTGCCACCTCTTCTTAATCTCTTCTGCCTCTGTTAGGTCCCTGCCATTTTGGTCCTTTATCATGCCCATCTTTGCATGAAACGTTCTCCTTCATATCTCCAATTTTTCTTGAAGAGATCTTTGGTTCTCCCTATTCTATTGTTCTCTTCTATTTCTTTGCACTGTTCATTTAAGAAGGGCATTCTTATCTCTTCTAGCTATTCTCTGGAATTCTGCATTCAATTGGGTGTATCTTTCTCTTTCTCCCTTGCCTTTCGCTTCCCTTCTTTCCTCAGCTATTTGCAAAGCTTCCTCAGATAGCCATTTTGCTTTCTTGCATTTCTTTTTCTTTGGGATGGTTTTAGTTGCTACCTCTTGTACAATGTTGCGAACCTCCATCCATAGTTCTTCAGGCACTCTGTCTATCAGATCTAATTCCTTAAATCTATTTGTCACCTCTACTGTATATTCATCAGGGATATGATTTAGTTCATACCTGAGTGGCCTAGTGTTTTACCCTACTTTCTTCAATTTAAGCCTAAATTTTGCAACGAGAAGCTCATGATCTGAGCCACAATCAGCTCCTGGTCTTGTTTTTACTGACTGTATAGAGTTTCTCCATCTTTGGCTGCAGAGCACATGGTCAATCTGATTTCTGTGTTGACCATCTGGTGATGTCCATGTGTAGAGCCGTCTCTTGGGTTGTTGGAAAAGAGTGTTTGCTATGACCATCGTATTCTCTTGACAAAATTCTATCAGCCTATGCCCTGCTTCATTTTGTACTCCAAGGCTAAACTTGCTTGTTATTCCGTTTATCTTTTGGCTTCCTACTTTAGCATTCCAATCCCCCATGATGATAAGGACATCATTTTTTGGTGTTGATTCTATAAGGTGCTGTAGGGCTTCATAGAACCAGTCAATTTCATCCTCTTCAGCACCAGTGGTTGGGGCATAGACTTGGACTACTGTGATATTGCATGGTTTGCCTTGGATTCGAACTGAGATCATTCCGTCATTTTGGGGATTGTATCCCAGTATTGCTTTTCCTACTCTTTTATTGACTATGAAGGCTACTCCATTTCTTCTGAGGGATTCTTGCCAGCAGTAGTATACCTGATGGTCCTCTGAATTAAATTCACCCATTCCTGTCCATTTTAGTTCACTGATTCCTAAGCTGTCGATGTTCAGTCTTGTCATCTCTTGTTTGACCACGTCCAGTTTGCCTTGATTCATGGATCTTACATTCCAGGTTCCTATGGAGAAAAAATCTTTACAGCATCGGACTTTCCTTTCACCACCAGATGCATCCACAGCTGAACGTTCTTTCGGTTTTGGCCCAGTCGCTTCACTCTTTCTGGCGCTACTAGTACCAGCCCTCTGCTCTTCCCCAGTAGCATATTGGACACCTATCCGACCTGAGGGGCTCATCTTCCAGCATCATATCTTTTTGCCTTTTGGTACTGTTCATGGGGTTTTCATGGCAAAGATACTGGAGTGGGTTTCCATTTCCTTCTCCAGTGGATCACATTTTGCCAGAATTCTCTGCTATCACCTGTCCATCTTGGATGGCCCTGCATGGCATAGCTCATAGCTTCATCGAGTTACGCAAGCCCCTTCGCCATGACAAGGCAGTAATCCATGAAGGAGTACCTTTCCAACTGATGATAAAAGATATATGTATTATGAACCTTTAGGGGCCACTAACATTAACCAACCATTGTATTAAAAATCTACAAATATCTTAGGCAACGTATCAGCTAATGTTTGCCTTAAAATTCTCATAATCAAATTCTTCGTAAAAGGTTTGAAGAGCAATATGGCCTCTGGAGAGGATTTTCTAGCTGAACAATTCAAGAAATATCTCGACTGGTGGGACCCTCCATTGACATATACATTTACACATATAAATAATATCCGCCATGCCCATTTGGGTCAAAGATGGCAATTGTAATTCCTATATATAAAAAAGGGACTAAAAGGGACCCTAGCAATTCCAATTCTCTAACAGATATTGTGACTAAAATATATGCCAACTTCCACTTGAGAATAATTTATAGTAGGTGGATGAAAAGTGCATTCCTTGTAGAAGAACCAGCAGTCTTTAGGCAGATGTGATCCACTATTGACAATTCTTTTGTCTTGAACCATCTAAATATAAAAATATCAGTCAAAGGAAATAATGGTTTGCTGTCTTTATAGCATTTAACACAGTAAACAAAGAAATATTATGGAAGAAATTGATTGCCCTTCAAATGGAGCTCAGGATGTTGACCCTGCTCAAAGCCCTTTCTACAAGCACTGACAGTGAGAACAATTAATGAGTGGAACAGCTTGCCTCATGAAGTTGTGGGTGCTCCATTAATGGAGATTTTAAAAAAGAGGCTGAACATTCATTTTGTCTGGATTGGTATAGGATCTCTTGCTATGGGCAGGGGGTTGGACTAGAAAATCTCCATGGTCCCTTCCATCCCATGTTTGTTCATTTGTTTGAGAGTGTGTTTGGGGCTCAATGGAGCCATGAGAAATAGGATTGATAGGTACCAAAAGGTAAGACAAAGGTGTTGCCGATATGACATTTGGGTTGCATGTGCTGTTAAGCGGACTTGGCTCCTATTCTCATAATAATTATCTGATTATGGATAAGTCCAAGTTAAAAGTGATGGTCTTTGGAAAATGATAGTATTACCATATAGGGCTAATCAATGAGGAGGCAACAGAGCAAGTTCACACCTTTCCTTACCTGGGGGAACTTTTCTCTGTGACTGGATCTGGGCTCCCTCAACATAAAAGGAGCTCATTTAGAAGGCACAAGTGAATGCACTGTTATTTTTTTAAAAAAAATCATACGTATGAGGCTTCCTTAGACTGAATTATTTAATACAAAATACCAACGTTACCATTATGCACTCATATTGAGCTGAACTTTGGGATTTAATTGATATCATTACTAGAACAAATCAGATCACATCATCTGAGAAGTATCTTGAGGGTGGATAAAAGGACTTCAGCTGCTGCCCTCAGAGCAGAATTGGGAATTTATACAATTTATAAAATTGCGGCATATAATTATTTTAATAAAATTAATGGTATGCATAACAACAACAACAACAACAACAACCTTGATGTGTTTGTGGGGCTTGTGTACTCTGAGGAAGATGAGAGCTATGCCAGAGGTTCAACCATACTGGACAGGTCTCATCAGAGGGAGTCAGATAAAGAGTGTCTCTCCCATAAAAATATATGGTGAGTCGTAAATTTCAGAAAGCCATAATGGCTCGGATGTCTCCCGGGTTAATAAGTTCCACGCTAGAAGTTGGAGTTCCTGGATATCTAGTGAAAAATGGGTTACAGGACTGTTGGCTGAGCAACCAGGACCAGCAGCTGCAGAACTACTGGAAGAAAAGGTGTTTACCCGTCGCAAATACACAAAGAAAACAAAGAAATAATGTCTGTTATTGCAGATCAAGTCCAACAAGAAGCAGATACCTAAAACGAATGCACCGGTTCTGGAAAGAACAACATCCAGAATCAGAAATAACAGAACAGAGACTAGCAGATCAATGCCAATTTATAATACGAAATAAAGTATTCACAGAAACAGAATTGGATGAACTGCAAAGGTTTACCCAGGCAAAGAAATCAAAGCCTTGCCAGAAGTAATTCAGAATGTAGAGGCAAACAAAGGGGAGTTGGCAGTGAAGGAATCCAGCAGATATACAACTGTTCTCATTTGGAAACCAGACACCTCTTCGTCATGAAGAACAAAACCCTCTAACTAAAGAAATAAAAAATTGAAATAAAGAATAACTGACCATCTAGAACAGCACAAAAACAACAGAATAAGCCTGCCTGCATTGAAGCTTCTTCTTCTTCTTGTGCCATATCCGTTATCGGACGTTGGCGATCATGTTGGCGATCCTGTTTTTATCAGCAGCCGCATGAAAAAGTGCTGCTGAGTTTTGTCCAAACCAGTCCCTTAGATTTTGAAGCCACGATGTTCTTCTTCTGCCTGGACCTCGTTTGCCTTCAATCTTTCCCTGGAGGATTAAATGGAGTATGCCGTATTTTTCTGGGTGTCGCATCACATGTCCGAAATATTCTAACTTTTGTTTTTTAATTGTTTTGATGATTTCCCTTGGCTTTCCCAGGCGGCTTATCACCTCCTCATTTCTGATTTTGTCAACCCAGCTTATACGTAACAGCCGCCTGTAAATCCACATTTCAAATGCTTCTAGTCTCTTCAGGTGGCCTTCTGTCAGAGACCAACTCTCTACTCCATAGAGCAGGATAGAAAAAATATAGCATCTGACAAGCCTGATTTTCAGTCTTAGGCTTATGTCGTGACTTGCAGAAGACCTTTTTCATTTTGAAGAATGCTGTTCGAGCTTTCTCTATCCTTGTCTTTACTTCAGCGGTCATGTCCCAGCTTTCATGTAAATTAGAACCGAGGTGCGTGATCCTTTCAACTTTTTCTAGTGGTATTCCTTCTGAATTTATTGGTGGTAAATTAACGGGTTGTTTGCTGACGACCATGATCTTGGTTTTTGAGGTGTTAAGCTTCAAGCCGTATTTTCCAGATATTTCGGTGACTCTGTTGATGAGGAGCTGAAGGTCTTCATACTTACTGGCAAGCAGAACTGTATCGTCAGCATATCTTAAGTTGTTGATCCAAACACCGTTTACTTTGATGCCAGCATCGATGTTCTCCAGTGCCTCGTTGAAGATTGACTCAGAGTAGATATTGAACAACAGTGGAGACAGAATACATCCCTGTCTGACCCCTCTTCTTATTTCTGCATCAGCTGAGTATTTTTGGCCTAGTCTCACATTTGCTACCTGATGCCAATACAGATTCTTTATTATTTGGATGTCTTTGTCATCTAGTCCCCCTTGTTTCAGGATTTCTAATAGTTTGCTGTGTCTTATTTTATCAAAAGCTTTTTCAAAATCAATGAAGCACATGTAAACACTGTGATTGACATCTCTACCTATCTACCAAGGTAAATAGGTGGGCGTGGAATGCTGCAAGTACATCAGATGGTTGAAGAAGAAAAAATGGCTTTGGAAGAATATCTGAAGGACAATGATGAAGATGCACTGAAATTAGTATATCAGGAAGGCTTACTGACTACTGGAGAGACCAAACTGGCCTACAACAAAGACCAAATGAAGAACAGAATAGAAGCATGGGAAAACAAAGCACTACATGGCCAGTACATTAAAAAATAGCTGGGAAAGCAGATAATAAGAAGACCTGGCAATGGCTAAGAGCAGGAAAATTAAAGACAGAGACCGAGGGACTAATTCTGGCTGCACAAGACCAAGCCTTAAGGACAAATGCATACAAAGTCAATATTGAGAAGATAGCAACAGACAGTAAGTGCCGCCTATGCAAAGAAGCTGAAGAAACAGTGGACCACCTGGTAAGCTGCTGCAAGAAGATCGCACAGACTGACTACAAGCAGCGGCATGACAAAGTAGCAACAATGATGCATTGGAAGATATGCAAGAAATATCATTTGCCTGTAAGCAAGAACTGGTGGGATCATAAAATAGAGAAAGTCATAGACAATGATAAAGTTAAATTGCTCTGGGACTTCAGAATTCAAACAGACAAGCACCTGCAACATAACACCCCGGACTTAACAATTGTCGATAAGAAAGACAAAAAAGTCTGGATAGTGGACGTGGCAGTGCCTGGAGACAGCAGAATAGATGAGAAAGAACTGGAGAAGATAACAAAATACAAAGACCTACAAATAGAAATAGAAAGACTGTGGCAAAGGCAAGCAAGGGTAGTACCAATAGTAATAAGTGCCTTGGGTGCAATCCCAAAACAACTGGAGGACCATTGGCATTGAAAAATTCGCCATTAGTCAATTGCAAAAGGCAGCCTTAGTAGGAACTGCTTCCATCCTGTGATGATATCTGTAATACCATTAAACATCCACATCTGCCTATCCCTGGTCAATAGGTAGACAAAAATGCCAAATCCAGTCTGATCATCTGACTGACTGTGCGATGATCAATAATAATAATAATAATAATAATAATAATAATAATAATAATAATAATAATAATAATAATAATAATAATAATAATAATAATAATAATAATAATAATAATAATAATAATAATTTGAATGTTCAGTTGACTGTGGTTCATGTCTAATGAATAAAAGATAATAATAATAATAGTAAAAGTTGGAAGGGACCTTGGAGGTCATCTAGTCAAACCCCCTGCTCAGGCAGGAAACCCTATACCATTTCAGACAAATGGCTGTCCAGTCTCTTCTTAAAAACTTCCAGTGTTGGAACATTCACAGCTTCTGGAGGCAGGTTGTTCCACTGATTAATTGTTCTCACTGTCAGGAAATTTCTCCTTAGTTCTAGGTTGCTTCTCTCTTTGGTTAGTTTCCATCCATTGTTTCTTGTCCTGCCTTCAGGTGCTTTGGAGAATAGCTGGACTCCCTCTTCTTTGTGGCAGCCCCTGAGATATTGGTACACTGCTATGATGTCACCCCTTGTCCTTCTCTTCATTAAACTAATAAGAGTCCCCAAATACTATTAGAACAAACAAATTTTATTTAAAATATTCTTGATTTTATATTAGGAACTGTCATCTCCCAGTCTTTTTTGCCACTCTTGAAAAATCTAAAAAAATGCTGCACAAAGAATCCAAGATGGTCAAAATAGAGAAAGGTAGGGCCATCTTCAGTAAGGTTGACACACTGAAAGGCATCAGCTGCTACAAATGTACCTTCCAAGTATTGAGTTAAATCTTCCAAACTCCTTATAATGAATATACTTGTATTTGTGGAGCTGCAGAAATGGAAGATGTAATACATCTATTATTTTGAATGACAATTATTTAAGAAAGAGGGAGATCAATATCTTGGATTGCACTTTAGAGAAACAATCTATTGGGATCCTAATATTAAAAAAATGTATTTTCTCTGTGCTTAGAATTCAAAAATTGTATATAATAAAACCCTTTTTGGAAGGAAATTATGTTCTGATTATGGTAAATTCTGGAGTTATAAAGAAATACTATTTTCATTCTTTATGCTTATTCTATTGTACTTATTTTTCTAAATTCTGTTTTTACATGGAGTCTTGTTAATGTTCTGTGTTTTATATTCTGTATCTTGATATGGCCTAATGACTAATCAACAGGAAATGTTCTAATATGTGCATGAGAAAAAAGTTGGATTCATTAAAAGCTAAAATTTGGGATTGGTAGGACTTCTAATATAACACAGAATTCGTCATTGTTTTTTCAGGTCAGTGATAGAATTGCTTCAGAGGCTCTGAGTGATAAAAGTCAATTCCCTTTTTTCCATTGGATGGTCCCCAAAGAAGGGATCCAGTACCCAGGAATTGTCCAAATTCTCCTCCATTTTGGATGGACCCTGATTGGTCTCTTTGCTCCAGACACAGAGAAGGGAGAGAATTTCATGAGGACTTTTACTCCTATGCTTGTCAAGAATAGAATTTGTGTTGTTATATTACAACGATTCTCAACGACTGGACATACCGCATTCCTCAGGGATGCCCTCTCTAAGTGGAGACAAGTCAACATCTTTGTTCACTTCATCGAATATGATTCCGTTTGGGACAGAATTCTTCCCTTCCATTCAGCACTTGAAGATTTGCCAGGACCCATTGAAGGGAAAATCTGGATCATGACAATGGCTGGAGTATATTTAGGGAGAAATGATAGGTGTCTCAAGCATGTCCATAGTATTTGGAGCTTTCCCTTTCAGTGGAAAAAGAGTTGGGAAAATGATAATGCCTTTAAAAGATATTTCTTTGTGGAACCTGAATTTCAAGCGGAGTATTTTCACTGTTCTGTTTCAAAACATACCATTTCTGTCAAAGGCCGGAGAAGATGCACCCAGAAAGCACCAGTGGAGACCCAAGAGAAAAAGAATAGGATGCAGGTTGCAAATGGCTGTGTTACTTATAGCGTCATTAAGATTCTGGCCCATGCCTTAAGTGCTGCATCTAAACCCCAGAGGAGAAGGAAGAAGGGTGAAGAGAGGTTGGGGGCTCCAAGGCTGCAGCCGTGGAAGGTATGGGGTCCCAACAAGGATTCATCAAACTAAATTCCTTTTCAGAATCTTTTGTGATCTCTGGGCTTGGTTGTTTAAGATCTTAAGCTTCTGCACAACATCTCCTACTTATCGGAAGAGTGCTGCATCCTTCCTTCAACAACCAAGACTTTTTAGATAGTCGAAAAAAAGTTCCCAGACTTTTTCTGATTTTAAGCTCCTGTAAATTAGGACAAGAAACAATGTTGGAAACTGATCAAAGAGAGAAGCAACCTGGAATTAAGGAGAAACTTCCTAACAGTGAGGATAATTAACCAGTGGAACAGCTGGCCTTCAGAAATCATGGATGCTCCATTATTGGAGATTTTTAAGAAGAGACTGGACAGTCACTTGTCTGAGATGTTATAGGTTCTCCTGCTTGAGCAGGGGGCTGGACTAGAAGATCTCCAAGGTCCCTTCCAGCTCTATTCTATTCTATTCTATTCTATTCTATTCTATTCTATTCTATTCTATTCTATTCTATTCTATTCTATTCTATTCTATTCTATTCTATTCTATTCTATTCTATTCTATTCTATTCTATTCTATTCTATTCTATTCTATTCTATTCTAACATGGCTCTTCTGATTGATGTCTTTCCTCAAGGCTTAAAGCAGCTCCTTTGATCTCTTCCTCCCCTTCTTTGTCCTAGACTAAAGCTGATGAAAATTTTGTGCAGTGTCTTCTCCAAGTGTGGTGCCTGCAAAAGAACTTGGTATCATTCCACTGGATCTTTAATGACATTATTGACAAATTAAGAATACGGTTATTATCATAACATTAAAATATTACTACTATTTTATTATAATCAGTAACCATTCTACGCACAGAATAATGTGAGAAAAACTACAAATGAAATATTAATACAGATTATAGCTGCCATTCATTACATCCATACAATCATGTATCAATCCTGGATGCTAACAATTAGTTAGTTTCCTATTGAATTTTACTCATGCACCTCTCTCTAACACAAAATCATATTTTTATTTTCTGAAAGCTGTAAGGCTCTGCCTCAGCTGAATCTCTCAAGAAAGCAGAACTCTTGAAACTGGCATCGTTTCAAAAGGAACTTTTATTGAGAGTCAGTGACAGCAAGAGAAGGCAGGCAGAATCTGAGGTTCCCGGGTGAAATTGTTACGCTAGACCCCATTGTTCAAAATGAGGAAAACAGTTCAAGGGAAAAGGATGTTTTAAAAATAAACAGGATGAGTGCACCAAAACCAAAGAACAAACTGTGAATTTCTACTGGAATGACAACATGCCCATATATGGTAATATGTCGGTTGTTGAGGTAACCTGAGCAGACAAAGACAGAGATAATGTATTCCGGTTAGGCGCTTCTGATAGATTGTAACCTCTGCGGGCCTATCCAATGGGACCAAAGGGGAAGGGAAATGGAGCATCGTGATAAGATGTATAAAAATGACTGCTCAACGTGGCTCGCGTGTGGTCCATTGCTTGGGAACCTCCTGCGTGAAGTCTTGACTTGGATCCACTGCGCTTTGCAAACTGCTGTTTTCTTTTCTTTGTTAGCAATAAATTCCGTTTTCTTTGCACCCCAATTAGTGGATTTAATTTGTTTTTGAATTCATGCACAACAAAAATCCCTCCTAACTGCCCAGTCCATAGGAGCCAATCCAGAGGTGCAAAGAGGTTGTGAGAACTCCAGACGGAAACTGCGGTAAGATGTTCCCAGGCATCTCTTCCTTGGTGAGGTGAGGCAGATGACCTCGGGCAGCGGAACTGAGTCAACGAAGCAAAGTTAAGCACATCACAGGAGAGCTCCAAAGTTCCCCCCTCCCAGCAGGATGGCAGCATCCTGACAGGGATCTATAGGGACCCGAGAGAAGCTGGGAATTTTTAAAGGAGACCAAAATAACTTTGTCCAAGTGTTATTATAATTTTTGCATCACAAAATCATGATTTATTTACTTTCTTTATTGAAAGTAACAAAATGAGTGTTCCAAATCTAAGTAAAACTGGTAAGAAGGTGCCTTCAGCCCCATCCTCCACCTCAGCAAACCCGATGTACCAGAGATCAATTGAAAGAATGCTCCAACAAGAAAAAGCTAGTAGTTTTCAGAAGGAAATGCAAGCGACACTATAAGCGATTCAAGAAGCAATTTCCTCACATAAGGATGATACGAAAAATCATGAGACAAAAGACAGTCTTGATACAATGAACCAAAAAATTAACAACATAGACTCTCAACTAGAAAACTTCAAACAGATGGTTACAAAAAATGAACAAAGAATTCAAAAAGTAGAAGATAAGTCACTAGAGACTGACCAAAAGTTGGCAGAACTGATAGATGAGAATCAAAAGCTGATGCAGATTAATAGAGAAATGGAAGATTCAATTGCAGTTATGGAAATGGAAAGGGCATCTTACTTCCTAAGATTTCAAAATATAATAGAGGACAAAGAAGAGGATCTTGCGGACTTGATAATGGAGCTATTGGCTGAAGCACTGGAAATCAGGAAACAAGAAATGGAAGGAGAGTTAGATCAAATATTCCAAGTCAATTCAGGCTATGTGAGAAGAAATAAAGTCCCCAGAGAGGTACATGTTAGATTTGTCAAAAGATCCATAAGGGATGAGATTTTGAGAAGAGTGAGAGATGACGCGTTGTGATATAAAGAAAAAGAGATCGTAGTCCTGAAACAGATCCCAAGGAGAATAAGAGAGATACGAAAAGAATATCAATTCCTGATTAGAAAATTAACTGAAAAAGGAGTGAATTTCAGATGGCTGATTCCAGAAGGGATTTTAATTAATTGGGATGGGAAAAGATACAGATTGAATACACCACTTAAGGCAATGGAGTTCTATGACAACCACAGAGCTTTCATGGAAGGGAAAAGTTCGGAATCCCATCCAGAGAGAGAAACAAAGAGACAGGAAGAAACGACAATAGAAGGAGCAGCCAAGCTGAGGGAAGAAGGAGAAACTGAAAATACAAAGACAGAAGAAGTGGTAAGACCAAGAGAACAGAGACAGATAAGAATAACTAGAAGTTCAAGACCTATATATAATTGAAAGAGATGGAGAAGGAAAATGGGATTCTTACAATAAATGTAAATGGATTGATCTCCCCTATAAAAAGGAAAAACATTTACAAGACTACAAAGGTTAAAAATGGATATAATTTGTCTCCAAGAAACACATATTAAGAAACAACACTACAAACTGTTGGAGCAACTGAAAATTGGGAAACTACATTACGCATTAGCCCAACAAAAGAAAAGAGGAATAGCTCTATATATTAAAGAAATAATGAATCCTAAACAAATCTATGTAGATGAAGAGGGAAGAATATTGATGGTAGAAATAATGATAAACCAAAAACAGATATTGATAGTAGCAATATACGCACCTAATAACAAACAAGAAGAGTTCTATCAAAAATTTCATTAAAAAATAAAATTGGAGTACCGAAATATCTGTTTAATGGGAGATTTTAATGCAACAGTAGATGGAACATTGGACTATAAAAGTAGTAAAATAGGGAAAAAAGGAAAAAATATACTCCCTAAAACTTTTTTTAAAATGGCAGAAGAAATTTGTAATTTAGGATATATGGAGAGAAAAGAATCCAAAAAAACTACAATATGCCTTTTATTCAAGACACAAATCGTGGTCCAGAATTGATATGATATGGATATCTCCTGAACTAAGCACGATTAAACAAGAGGTCGAGATAGAACCTAATATATGGGCAGATCACAGTCCAATAAAGATGACTTGGAAAGGAACTCAGAAAAAATTAAGATGGTCTATGAATAAATCTTTACTAAAGGAGAAAGAATTTATACAAATTGCAACAAAGGAAATGGAATTCTTTTTTAAAATAAATAAAGAAGAACCCTCCCTTCAAAATGTGTGGGAAACAGCTAAAGCATACTTTAGAGGGTTGGCTATAACTTACATGGCAAAAAAGAATAAAGAAAAAAAACAACAAAACTACAGGAAGAACTTAAGAAATTAGAATCAGAACTACAAGCAGACCCACAAAAGAAAATACTTTAAAAACAATAAATAAAACTAATAAAACATAAAATAAATTTTTGCAGAGGCTGAGAAAATGGTGCAACAAATTAAAAGAGCCAAACAGATTTTTTTTGAAAATGCTAATAAACCAGGGAGGTGGCTAGCATATAAATTGAAAAAAGAAAGAGAGAAAAAAGTGATAAATAAACTACAAGACTCAAAAGGAGACTTACAGTTTCAAAATGATGCAATTAAAAAAATAATTAAATACTTTTATGAGATACTTTATAATACAGAGGAAACTTCACAAGAAAAGACAAAGCACTATATTAAAAAAGCAGATTTACCAAAAATTCCAGAGAATATACAAAATATTTTAAATGAAAAAATATTAATGATGGAGCTGACAGAGGCTATCAAAAGACAAAAAAATGATAAGACTCCAGGCCCAGATGGATTACCAGCAGAGTTTTACAAATCTCTACAAGATATTTTAAGTCCTATAATGAGAGAACTATGTAATAAAGTACTTTTAGAGGCTAAAATACCAAATACATGGACAGAAGCTAATATTACTTTAATACCTAAAGAAGACTCAGACTTGATGCAAATAAATAATTATAGACCAATATCTTTATTGAACCTGGACTATAAAATTTTTGCTTCAATAATAGCAGAAATACTAAAGAAATTTTTGACTGAATTTATACATACAGATCAAAATCGATTTCTACCTAAGAGGCAAATAAAAAATAACTTAAGAATGATTTTAGACATTTTGGAACATTATGAACTTCACCCAGAAAAACAGATGGTGTTAATATTTCTAGATACACAGAAGGCCTTTGACAACGTAAATTGGCAATTGATGTTTCAACAACTAGATGAAATGGATTTTGGAAAAAGCTTTATAAATATAATTAAAACAATTTATTATAGACAAACAGCAAAAGTCATTGTAAATGGAGATTTTACTGAAAATTTCAATATTAAAAAAGGCACAAGACAAGGATGTCCACTATCTCCATTGCTATTTATATTAACATTAGAGGTATTAAATAGAAATATTAGACAAGACATGGAAATTAAAGGACTGGCAATAAAAATGAAAAACACAAATTACAACCATTTGCAGACGATTTAGTTTTTATACTAGAAGAACCTCTTGAGACAAGCTCTAAGCTTATGAAAAAGATAGAAGAATTTGGAGAAGTGGCAGGTCTGAAAATAAAAAGAGAAAAGACCAAAGTGTTAACTAAAAATCTTACAGAAAAACAAAAAAATCAGTTATCAGAAAAAACAGGTCTTCAAATAGTTAAAAAAGTTAAATACATGGGAATCTACCTAACAGCAAGATGTGCAACAATAAAAGAAGATAACTATGTCCCTGTGGAGAAAAGATCTTTACAGCATCAGACTTTTCTTTAACCACCAGATGCATCCACAGCTGAGCGTCCTTTCGGCTTTGGCCCAGTCGCTTCACTCTTTCTGGCGCTACTAGTACTAGCCCTCTGCTCTTCCCCAGTAGCATATTGGACACCTTCTGACCTGAGGGGCTCATCTTCCAGCGTCATATCTTTTTGCCTTTTGGTACTGTCCATGGGGTTTTCATGGCAAAGATACTGGAGTGGGTTGCCATTTCCTTCTCCAGTGGATCACATTTTGTCAGAAGTCTCTGCTATGACCTGTCCGTCTTGGGTGGCCCTGCACGGCATAGCTCATAGCTTCATTGAATTATGCAAGCCCCTTCGCCACGACAAGGCAGTAATCCATGAAGGATTGCTGGGAGAAATATCAACAACCTAAGATATGCAGATGATACCACTCTAATGGCAGAAAGTGAAGAGGAACTAAAGAGCCTCTTGATGCGGGTGAAGAAGGAGAGTGCAAAAGTTGGCTTGAAACTCAACATTAAGAAAACCAAGATCATGGCATCCGGCCCTCTCAATGCCTGGCAAATAGATGGGGAAGAAATGGAGGTAGTGACAGATTTTATTTTCCTGGGCTCCAAGATCACCGCAGATGGGGACTGCAGCCAAGAAATTAAAAGACGCTTGCTCCTGGGGAGGAAAGCTATGGCAAATCTAGACAGCATACTAAAAAGCAGAGACATCACCCTGCCAACAAAAGTGTGTATAGTCAAGGCCATGGTTTTCCCAGTTGCAATGTATGGCTGTGAAAGTTGAACCATAAGAAAGGCTGAGCGCCAAAGAATTGAGGCCTTTGAACTATGGTGCTGGAGAAGACTCCTGCGAGTCCCCTGGACTGCAAGGTGATCAAACCGGTCATGCCTAGAAGAGATCAACCCTGACTGCTCTTTAGAAGGCCAGATCCTGAAGTTGAAACTCAAATACTTTGGCCACCTAATGAGAAGGAAGGACTCACTGGAGAAGAGCCTGATGCTGGGAAAGATTGAGGGCAATAGAAGAACGGGACGACAGAGAATGAGGTGGATGGATGGAGTCACTGAAGCAGTAGGCGTGAGCTTAAATGGACTCCAGAAGATGGTAGAGGACAGGAAAACCTGGAGGAACATTGTCCATGGGGTCACGATGGGTTGGACATGACTTTGCAACTAACAACAACAACTATGTAAAACTATTAAAACAAATAAAACTAGACTTGGAAAAGTGGAAAAATATACAACTTTCAATGCTGGGGAGAATAGCAACAGTGAAGACGAATATTCTACCAAAAATACTTTTTCTGTTCCAAACAATACCTATCAAAGTGGGGAAAAACTTCTTTGATGAACTAAACAAACCAATATTGAAATTTATTTGGCAAGGAAAAAAAGCTAGAATGAAACTGAAAATGCTTCAAAAAGCAAAAGAAAATGGAGTATTTGGATTGTCAGACTGGAGTTTATATTACCAAGCAGCTGTTCTAACATGGCTAAAAGAGTGGATAACCCTTAGCGATAGAAGATTATTATTCCTAGAGGGACACGACCTTCAACTTGGATGGCATGCCTTTTTATGGTACGGGGAAAATAAAATTCACAGATACTTTCAGCATCACTATGTAAGAAACGCACTTCTGCTAGAATGGGAAAAAATAAAAGGAAAAATTTATATGAAAATATCTGGATGGCTTTCAACAATGGAAGCGTTTGTTCACCCAAACTTAATAAACTATGACAAAATTGTGACTTATAAAGACATTTTGAATAAAGAAGGAAAATTAAAACATAGACAAGAACTAGAAGAACAGGGTATTGACTTATCCTGGTGGCCATATTTGCAAATTCAAACGAGATATGAAAAAGATGTTAAAATACTTGGGTTCTATAAAGAACAGACAGAATTTGATAAGATATTACTGACATCAGACAAAAAATTGATTAAGAAACTTTATAAATATATGCTAAGCTTAAAGATGGAAGAGGAACAAGTTAAAGAAACAATGATAACATGGGCGAAGAACTTTGGACATAACATAGAACTAGAAAAATGGCAAAATCTTTGGGAAAGAAATTTGAAAATAACAAAAGCAGTAGCATACAAAGAAAATTTATATAAAATGTTTCATAGATGGCATTTAACACCTGTGAGATTAGCAAATTTTTTTAAAGATGTATCGAACAATTGTTGGAAATGTAAACAAAAAACAGGCACTTATTACCATCTTTGGTGGACATGCTCTAAAGCTAAAAGATTTTGGTTAAGAATACATACACGGTTAGAGAAAATGATGAAAAAACATAGAGTTTAAGTCAGAATTATTTTTATTAGGTATAATTGTAGGTGATTATGAGAAAGAGTGTATTTATTTAATTTTACATATATTTGTCATGGTTCCGACAGATGAAACTCTTCAAAGAACTTCGAGGCATTGTTTACCTTAAAGAATCTTTATTTTGAGTAGCATAGCATCGGCACTGCATAATCGAAGCCAAAAACAGATTTCCCCTCCCCTGAGCACATAGTATCAAAGCACAATTCCCTCCTCCAATTAACAGTCATAAATCACATTCCCCAATTAGCATGAAGCGTGGGCTTCCTCTCCCGTTCTTCAGCCTGCCAATTTCTTATCAGCTCTGGTTACAATAACCTTGTTTCTCACACTGGGTCCAGCGTTGTTATGTCTAGCTGGACTCTCTCTCACATTCCCCCTCCAGCATCATCTAACTCTAAAAGAAAAAGGTAAAAGTTGGCTACATTTCCACTTGTTGTCAATGTAAAAACATCCGATGTTAGCAGCGTTGACATCCGCCCCCCCTTACAAAAAGGATAAATCCTGTAATATAAACAAAAGCACAGGTTAGGGATTGCCTCTTGGTTTGTTAGGGTGTTTCTTATAAAACCTAGTAATGAGTCTATCAGCTTTCACATCGCTAGACTTCACCCAAGTGGCTTCAGACAATGAATATCCTTTCCATTGTACTAAATACTGCAATTTCCCTTTAAAAATTCTAGAATCAAGAATACACTTTACTTCATAGTGAGTCTGTCCTGCCACCACAAGGTGTCCAGGTACCTTCTTACGGGGAGGTCTTAAAGTGGAACCCCAATAAGGTTTCAATAGGCTGCAATGGAAAACAGGGTGAATTTTTCCTAAGTGCTTAGGGTGTTTTAATTCCACTGTGACTGGGTTAATGATCTTTACAGTGGGGAAAGGTCCCAAGAACTTCGGTCCTAACGTCTTACTGGGTAACTTGAGCTGCAAATACTTAGTTGACAGATAAACCTTTTCCCCAACTTGGAATGTTCTTTGAGGAGCCCTTTGTTATCCACCTCTTTTTTATATGTCTCGGAAGCCTTTCTTAAAGCAGTCTTTGTGATTTTCCAAACTTCTTCCCACCCCTTCACCCATTGATCAAGTGTCTGGGAAGCAGAGGGCGCCTGAGGGTATTCGGGTATCGGGTTGAACTCTTTTCCTGTGGCCACTTTAAAAGGCGTGAAACCAGTGCTGCTATGAACAGAGTTATTGTAAGCCACCTCTGCGAAAGGGAGGAGGTCAGTCCAGTTTGTTTGTTGGTAGCTGACGTAGCATCTGAGATATTGCTCCACCATCAAATTAGCGGATTCAGCCCCCCCATTAGTAGCCGGATGAAAAGCAGATGATAGACCTTGAGATGAACCAATTAGTTTAAGGAAACTTCTCCAAAACTTAGCTGCCCCCTGTCCGAGATTATTCATTTAGGTGCACCATGCAGCCAGTAGATGTGTTTCAAAAACATTTTGGTCAGTCGTTGGGCGGACGGAAGCCCTTTGCAGGTGATGAAATGAGCCTGCTTTGAAAACAGATCTATCACAGTCCAGATGACTGTATTTCCTCTACTTTCAGGTAGATCTACAATAATATCCATAGCAATTTCTTCCCATGGTTGGGAAGGGTCTGCCACCAGTTTCAAAAACCCAGGGGGTTTCCCTGGAATTCTTTTCATGGTGGCACATACAGCACAACTCCTAAGATAGCTTTCTACATCCCGTTTCAAACCCAGCCACCAGAATTGCCAGCGGATGAGGTGTAGTGTTTTTAAATATCCAAAGTGTCCAGCCTGTTTCACGTCATGGCCATGTCAGAGAGCGTTAAGGCAGAGAGTCTCTGGCAAGTATAACTTTCCCCCCTTGTAAGCCAAACCATCCCTGTACGTTAGGGATGTTTGATTGTCCTTGAACCATTGGTCAGTGAGGAGCTCTTGTTTTATTTTCTTTGCCCCAGGGTCATCAGGGTTAGGGGCTCTTGAAGGTGGAACTCTGCACGGCGTGAGTTGAGAGGCTGGTTGTGGATTGGAGATAATTGCCTCAATAACCTCTTCACGCTGGCTTTTGCACTGGGGCAGTCTAGATAGAGCATCAGCTAAGAAGTTTTTTTCCCCGGGTATGTACTTTAAAGTGAAGTTAAAACGGTTAAAGTACTGCACCCATCGCACTTGTTTCGGGGACAATTTGCGGGGAGTTTTCAGTGCTTCTAGATTTTTGTGATCAGTCCATACCTCAAAAGGTACCTTGATCCCCTCTAGATATTGTCTCCAGTTTAATAGAGCCTAGCGGATTGCGAAAGCCTTCCTCCTCTCACACTCAGTGAATTTTTTCGAGGTGTAGGTGCAAAGTTGTAAGATCCCACTCTGGTTATTTTGTAGTAGTACAGCTCCGACGGCCATGTCGCTGGCATCGGCTTGAATTACAAAGGGCTGCCCTGGGCAGGGATGCTTTAGAACTGGTTCAACAGCAAATAGTCTTTTTAAGTTTTCAAAAGCGGTCTGACAGTTCATAGTCCATGCTAGTGGTTGGCCCGATCACGGTTTTCCTCCCCCTTTGCCCATTTTTAGTAGTTCCGTGAGGGATAGGGCAATTTCAGCAAAGGAGGGGATGAATTATTGGTAAAAGTTGGTGAATCCTAGGAAGCTCTGGAGCTGTTTGCGAGTCTTTGGAGGCTGCCATTCAATTACGGCTTTCACTTTGATCGGGTCCATTTCAATGGCCTCACTGGAAATTCTATAGCCAAGATAATCCAATCAGGTCTGGTGAAACTCACACTTCGATAGTTTGACATAAAGTTTGGCATTCAACAGTTTCTTTAGCACTTCTCTTACTAGTTTTATGTGGTCAGTCATATTCGTGCTGTATATCAGGATGTCATCAAGATACACCAGAACCCCTTTGTATAAATGGTCATGTAGAACCTGATTAATCAGTTGCATGAAGACAGCTGAGCCCCCATGTAGTCCAAACAGCATGACTTTAAATTGATAGCTCCCCATGGGACAGTTAAAAGCAGTCTTCCACTCATCTCCCTCCTTTATCCTCACCCGGTAATATGCCTCTCTCAAGTCTAACTTAGTGAAGACACTCCCCCTCCTTCAGAAGGGGGAGGGGGTATTTATTTTCCACACTCACCATGTTCAGACCCTTATAATCCATGCAGAGATGAAGCGAGCCGTCTTTTTTTCCTTTAAACAGCACCGGGGCTCCCACAGCAGACTTGGCCTGTTCGATGAATCCCCTCGCTAGGTTTTTGTCCACATATTGCTGCATCTCCTCCATTTCAAGGGGGGACATAGCATACATCCTTGGTCATGGGAGTTTAGCTCCTGGTAACAGTTCAATGGAGCAATCATTGGGTCTGTGGGGAGGCAGGGTGTCGCATTCTTTCTCACTAAATGCCCCTGCTAGGTCCCAGTATTTGCTGGGGATGAGTGGCTCACCTGGTTGCGATAAGGCAGCCACATGCAGTAGCTTGTTGGGTGGGCTAAAATTTCCTGTGACGTCCATCGAGTTAAGGGGGGGCTTGGGTCCTATGGGTAATCTTACAATTCTCAATCCCTTCTCCCACCAGATAAACGGCTTCCATTTGTCCAACCAAGCTAGCCCTAGGATCACAGCCTCAGTCATTTTTGGACTCACCAGGAAAGGAATGAACTCCCAGTGCTCACCTATTTCTAAGCATAGGAGTTCAGTCAATTGCGTGACTAAAGTTCCGCCCTTTAGGGAACCATCGGCTTGCTCAAACCTCATGGGTTTGGAGAGCAGCTTTGCTCATATACCCATTTTCAGGGCAAGTTACAAGCTGATGACACACCGGGAGCATCCGGAGTCGACTGGTACTTTTAAATCTACCTGTGCCCCCATCTTAGGGATTATGATTTTGGCGGGTAGCGAAAAAGGTGGGACGTGTCGACTCACCATCAGGTCATTCTCTCCTTCATTGTCATTGTCATAGGAGGGTAGAGCGGCGGCATGTCCAGCTTGGGTCTTGGCACTCTCCTGCGAGGGGGACGTGACTTGGGCCACTGGTTCCTGCGTGATCCAGTTGGATTTCTTTTTCGTCGGCTGCTGAACTGGTTTCTGGTGGTCCCGGTGGTCCTGCTGGTGGTCCCAGTCTATTCTGCTGCTGGGGATAAGGGACTGGCCAATTCGCTGCTCGATGTCCCTGTTGTCCACATCTGAAACACTTGATCAGTGGCCCAGCAGGTGGTCTGGGATTCTCTGTAGCCGCAGCAGTTGGAGGCTTTCAGGGGGGTGGCGGTCATTTGGGTTGATTTGGCCTCATCTCGGCTTCTTGTGGAGGTGGTTTCTGATAGTGGGCGAGCTGAACATCTAGTCTTACTGCTGTCTGGTACCATCTGATCAGGGACTGCTCGATAGATACAAGCCTGGGAGAGGTGGTCGTCTAGTCCCTCCTTGAAATGATGGACTAGGGATTGCTTGGGCCACTTCTCTATTCTGCCAGCTATCTTGCAAAACTCTCGTATGTATTCTAGGGCAGGCCTGCCAGCTTGTTTTATTTTGTGGACTTGCTCCTCTGCTTTGAGGGCAATGGATGGGTCCTCGAACATTGCTCTCGGCCCTAGGAGGAAGAGGTGGGGGTCCTCTAACTTGGGTGCTTGCTCGGTATATAGATTGTTCAGCCACTCAGATGCTTCTTCTTCCAAGCTGGACGCGATCACATCGACCATAGCGGCTGGGTTCAGATAGAAGTAGGCACAGCGGTTCAAGTGAGAGCACACCTGATTGAGGTAAAAGATCAGCTTCTCCGGATTCCCATTGAAGGTGGGTCTGAGAGGTGGTGCCATTAGTGGTTGCTGGCCTCCCCATTGTAGTTGTTGCATCCTCAGTTGTTGCTGCCCCCCCCATGATGGCTGCCACACCCCCAGTTGCTGCAAGCCTCCCAGTGGTTGTTGCGCGTCCGGGGGCTGTGGCCACCCCCATGTTGTTGTTGCATTGCCGGTGGCTGCGGCACCCCCAATTGCTGTGCGACCCCCCCCACAGTCTCTGCAGCTGCGGTAATGGTGCCCCCAGCAGTTGCGAGCCTCCCAGCGGTCGCTAAATAGGTGGGGGCTGCTGCCATCCCCACAGCTGCTGGCCTGCGGGGGTTTATAGTGCCCCAGTTGCTGCAGGCCCTCCTGCAGCCCCATAGGTGGTTGCTGCTGGACCCCCATCAGTTGTGGGCCCCTCAGCGGTTGCTGCATGTTTGGAGGAGGCGGCCAGTCGCAATGCTATTGTAGTTCTCCCAGCAATTGCTGACCCCCTGGCGGCTGCATCATCCCCAGTTGTTGCAAGGCCCCCATCAGCTGTTGCACTGCCAGCGACTGCTGGCTCCCTACCTGGGAAGGCTGCAGCATTCCCCATTGTTGTACGGGCCCCGGGCTGGGTGGCAAGTAAGCATGTTGATCTGGGGTTAGGCTGTCTCGGTGATGGCTCGGGCTCTTATCCCGTCGGCAGAATCTGGGCTTTGGGAGGGAGCTGTCTCTCCCCACGGGGCTAAAGGCCATGGTCGGTGGTTTCGAGGAAGGGGAGGCTGCCTGATCTGCACAAGGGGGGCTGAGGTTTCCCCTTGGTAGGAGTTGGTGGCTGCCTCGCCGATCAACAAGATCACTCGCATAGGGGGAGCGGGAAGGTTGTTCTCCACTCTTCATCTCTAGCTCCTCAAATCTCTCCACCAACTTCTCCACTGACTGACTGCAGGCTGCGGACAAGTATTTCCAATCACTCGAGTCCTCAGCGGCAGATGATTTCGTGGTTCTCCACCAGTCTGTGGAACACGACGTGCAGGAATCCCCTCTTGGCAGCCTCACCTCATCCGCCTTTGAAGCACTTGATGGTGGCAAGGCCGTCTTGAGGTGTCTGGAGTATCCGCTGGGTTGGGCCCATTCTGATGACCAGATCAGCTGTCCTCACAGCTTGGGCTTTGCCCCCAGTTGGGAGGCCTGAAAAAGTTCTTTCCCACTGGTGCGCTAGCTGTCGCTCCCCCCTCTGGGGTAACAGCCACTGCCGGGGTGCTGGTTTCAGGCATTCTCTCTTTCTCCATGCTGAGATCTTCCCCGAATCTTTGTCAACTTACCCCTCTCCTCTAGGGACAGCGACTGGGGATCAAGACCCCAAGATAGTTAGGAAAAGTTGGAGTTTTTGGCTTAATGTCATGGTTCCGACAGATGAAACTCTTCAAAGAACTTTGAGGCATTGTTTACCTTAAAGAATCTTTATTTTGAGTAGCATAGCATCAGCAGTGCATAATCGAAGCCAAAAACTAAATTCCCATCCCCTGAGCACATAGAATCAAAGCACAATTCCTTCCTCCAATTAACAGTCATAAATAACATTCTCCAATTAGCATGAAGTATGGGCTTCCTCTCCTGTTCTCCAGCCCGCCAATTTCTTATCATCTCTGGTTACAATAACCTTGTTTCTCATGCTGGGTCCAGCGTTGTTATGTCTAGCTGGACTCTCACTCACATTCCCCCTCCCAGCATCATTTAATTCTAAAAGCAAAAGGTAAAAGATCGCTACATTTCCATTTGTTGTCAATGCAAAAACATCTGATGTTAGCAGCGTTGACAATATTAACTGCAGCAAGAATTGTATTTGCTCAATATTGGAAAAATGAAAAATTACCAGAGGAGGAAGCGTTAATTAAAAGAATCTTAGAGTGTGCAGAAATGGATAGATTGACATTGATAATGAAAGAGAAAGAAGATTCATTTTATTTTAGAACATGGAATACTTTTTATAATTGGCTAGATAAACGAGGCAGAGAAAAAGGAACTTAATATTTATTAGTAAATTAGACATTGAAACCCAGACAATATGTTCCTGATAAATATTTTAAGCACTGTGATTATAAAAAAAACTAATAAAAATGTATGTAAAAAACAAAAACAAAGCAGAACTCTTGAAACTGGCATTGTTTCAAAAGGAATTTTTATTGAGAGTTAGTGACAGCAAGAGAAGGCAGTCAGAATCTGAAGGCTAAACCCCATTGTTCAAAACCCCTCCCAACTGCCCAGTCCATAGGAGCCAATCCAGAGGTTCAAAGAGGTTGTGAGAGCTCCAGACGGAAACTGCGGTAAGATGTTCCCAGGCATCTCTTCCTTGGTGAGGTGAGGCAGATGACCTCGGGCAGCGGAACCGAGTCAACAAAGCAAAGCTAAACACAGCCATTTGTCGGTAATGGTATATGGTTTCATGCCTGATCAGGGGGTTGGACTAGTTGACCTCCAAGGTCCCTTCGAACTTACATCACAGGAGAGCTCCAAAGGTCCCCCCTCCCATCAGGATGGCAGCATCCTGACGGGGATCTATAGGGACCTGAGAGAAGCTGGGAATTTTTAAAGGAGTCCAAAATGACTTTGTCCAAGTGTTATTATAATTTTTGCATCAAAAATCATGATTTATCTACTTCCTTTATTAATGAAAATATAGAAGAAACAATGACCAAGGTCTAATTGTTTTTCATAACTCCCCAATTTTATCAGTAATATTAATATTTATTTGAGTACAATTTTTGAGACAGTTGTATCCACTTAATTATCTCATACCATCCAGATGGTTTGGGGCAGGGCAATCCACAGTTGTGTAACAGGCAGAGAAAGAAACTCAGAAAATGTCCTCCCTAATTTTTTTGACTGTCAAAAGAGTTGGTGAAAGATTTGTACTTTCATACTGCAAGATTTTCTTAATATAGCCTTACAATAAAGTAGAATTACTTCATCTGATCATTTTTCCTATCTCCTCTACCTGAATGAAGATTAACCTTCTTAGCAAATACTTGCTTTCTGGTATTTACCCTATTGTTTGCAAGGAGTTTATGAATACTCTAGTTATTTGTGTATTTTGTTTACTTGAAAGGTGACCTTCGCTAGATTGTTCTATATGATTGACAATTTTTGTCAATTACATCTTGTCAATATACATTTTATCAGTATACTACATGATTTAGAAATATTGCTGAATCTTTGTACTTCAATTTTGAAGATAATGGTAACACTTGTTCTCCCAACTCACAATATTTGCAAGTTAAACAACCATCGAAGAAAGATTCAAATGTAAAAAGTGATAAGAGATAAGAAACCAAGATTTCTGCTTTTAAATTCCTGGATGTTTCCATTCTAGCTCCATCCATTTCTAAAGAAGAGGGAATTGTACAATCTTTCCCTGCTGGAAGTGTACTTGGATCAGAATGGAGATGTAGCAACAGACCTGAGGATCTTTACTTCGGTGATTCTCCCCAAGGAGGATCCCATCAACAAGCAATTGGGGACTTTTGAAAGACAAAGACTTACAATCAACCAAGATGCTTTGTCACAGTTAAAGTTGCTCAACAAGGTGGGGGAAATATTGATGTCTTTTCTCTTTTTTCCAAAGCCGTTTCAAGTGGGCTAAACCCAATCAAAAAAGTGGGTAAACATCACTGAGAATTGAATGTATGGAGTAAAACATGTATAATTTTCTTAGGCAGATAAGCATGCTTCAGTTCTATTTCCCTTCTGATGCTGTCATGCTGAACCCTGTTGTAAGCTGATCCAAAATGAGATATGGGGTGATTATTATTTAGGACACAAATCATTGCCATTTAGTGTCCCTTCGGCAGTTTAGTGTCACCGTTAAACTGGTGAGACAGGATCTCATATGCTGGAGATTTTGGTGTTAATAGCTTCAGGTTCACTAGTTTTTTGTCTTCAAAAATCAAAGATGAAGGCAATTCTGTTGACCAGTCCCTGAGTTCAAATTTGGACTGAATCCAATGAAGTGGAATCAAGACTGGATGGAGGTCCTGTTGCCTTGATTGGAGTCAGGGGTCTCCCAAAATTGCAGGCTCAGAGTCTGGGATGTTTTTAATCAGCTGAGAACATGCTTATAGCTGCTTCTCTCTAACTCCACTGGGATAGTGGAATTTAGGAAGGAGGTCCAAGGCTTTCAGTTCACATGAAATAATAATGACTGGTCTGATGTGAGCTCATTTATGGATTGATTGATTAAATTTATTTGCTACCCATCTCACCATGATAATGGCTTGAAGACTGAAATACCGAAGCATCGCTTTGGTGCAAAAAAATATATATCTTGATATCAGAAATAATAAGGGACAATTTTGAGGGAAATATTACTTACATTTGGCCATTCGCTTGTAAGAGTGCACTTCATCTGAAAATCCCTTGAATGTAACTGTTTATCTTCATTGTTAGCTGCCCTAGGACACACTGAGAGGCTACAAATCAAACTAATAATAAATATGAGTGTGTTGTATTCTCTCAACAGAAAGGACCTTGTGTTGGATACTGTGTGTTGAATATCCCTTTCACACATAAGGCTGAAACTCATGACCCATGTGGTGCATCAAAAAATGCCTGGCTTCCGGTTCCGTATCGCAACACGCGCAGTCGCACGGAGAGAGTCGTCTCTCCCACTGGCTGCTTTCCCTTCGCCGGTAGACCCTTAACCAGGTCGAAAGTCGCCCCGTAGAGGCGACCATCACTTGAGGAGGCTCCTGCTTGACTGGGGAAGAGCGGCAGCTCTCCTTAGCTCAAGCCATCTCCTTAGGGCCGTCGGAGGAAAAGATCGGCCAGTAAAATGGACGATCACTTCGTCGCACCAGCTGAAAGCCAGAAGAACAACTAAGCATAAAGAACCCCCGTGGAGAATCCGGGTGAGACCTTTCCTACCCCTTTTTTCCCTAATTACTCTCCTGTCAAAAGCTTTTGTGTTTGAATTACTTCCCTGCTGTGAGGGAGCAGCGTTTGGGCATTTGGGAAAAACAGCTTTGGAAAAAAAAAAAAAAACCAGTTAATTTTTATGGACTATTTAAATTTTGGAATACTAAGGGGACCTGAAAACATTTTATTCTTGATTATTATTGTTATAACTACGCATCTATTACTCTGGAAGGTCTTTCTTCATCTCTTTCAACACGAAAAATAAAAAATCTATTAATTTGGAAACAAAAAAAAGATTTTATGGTCTGCTGAGGACATCTTGTGTCGAAAAGTGGTACTGCAACTGTACTTTTTTCTATGGCTTGGAATGGCTATGACTTTCAAAACATGATAAGCATAAGATAAATGAAACAGCTGGTCTATTGAAAATTGGAGGTGAACATTTGTTTGATTTCTACGAAATAGAGCCTTCTCTAAAAGATTAAAAAATCCTTCTACTATTGATATGGAACCTAATACACAGCTGGACTATGAGCTCATATTGGAAAAAATTCTGGAAGCCACAGAGGATATGAACTCTTACTTTCAAACTTTGACAGATCAAATTATAGACCGAAAGACAGCGCAGAAGAAGCAGATTGGTGCCAAAGAGATTAGTGAACAATATGTACAACCTAAAGAGGAACCACGTCAACAACTCAACTATGAAACTACACTGAGAGAAACTGTGGAAACCAAAGAACAAATTAACTGTATACAACTCCAAATGCAATCTATGGAGAAGCCTGATGATCAAAGAATAACTTTAACGGAGATGTCTGAAGCATTAACATCAACAGAGACTGACACTCAGATACAAGTTATTGAAAATTGTGAAAAGGTGGATAAACAACTGGCAAATATAACATGGAATAAAACGGCTTTTACCATCCAAAGGCTACTAGAAGAAAGGAAAGAGAACTTTGACCAATTTGAAGCGTTAAAGAATATGGACTTTTTAATATTGTGGTTTGATGATGCAGGAACTCTATTATGGAAACCGTTATGGCACAGAAAAAAACCTAGAGTTAGATTTAAAAATGTATTTTAAAGTTTTATTTAATGGGTTTAAAAAGGCTTTGATTTTTTTGACTGAGTTAATAACTAATGGAACACGTGAAATTTCTAAGAGGATACCCTTTGTAACAATACTTTGTTTTAGACATGATAATTACTGGAGAGGTAAACTTTACTTACTGGTTTAAAAAGATTTACATAGATATAGATGAACTGATAGAATATATACTTAAATTAGATAGAAATCTATTTGTTGGTTTGATATTTTTATTTTAAGATAATTATTTTGAAATAGAAGGAGAATAAGAGGGATGGGTGACAAGAGAAGAAATGGTATTAATGAAGAAAATATAAGAATATTACTGCGGAAATAATATACCAGATATAATTACTATGTAAAAAAAAGGATACCCGAAGTGTTAATAATATGTCTATCTAAAGCCAATTGGAACATGGTAATTGTAAGTTAGTAAAGCTTAAAAACAGGATCTGGATCTTTAGAATTGAAACGTGAGTGATATTTGATAGGATTGTTTGAAGCTTATATAGAAGTCTATTAATCTGAATATGTAAGACTAAATGAGGGAATTAGAGAGGGAATTTTAAATGAATTGATTTGGGCCATATATTTGTGATTGTTTTTCTTTTTTTTGGATGTTCAATATACCCACCTCCACGGTGGTTCCTAAGCACTCTGATGTAACCCTTTTACCCCTATAAAAATCTAATAAAATATATTTGAAAAAAAAAAAAAATGCCTGACTCAGCCTTATTGTGGAATACATTCTCATGACCTCACCTCCATCTCACCTCACTATAGTTTTAGAAACTAGTCAGCCAGTTTTAGTTTTAGTTCACCAGCATGGCAGCCATATAAACTGAACAAATATATGTATACGAATGAAGAATATCTTTTAGGTTGACAGCTTTGTAAGAAAATTTCCCTTTTTATCTTAACCGGAGATAATTTTGGACTGCTTTCAAAGGGAGGCAACTTTGCAATGTTTTATGAACTCCAGAAGAAACCTTTCCAGATCCTACTGGTCAAAAGTTTCTTTCTTCATCACAGTTTTATTCTAGTTTAATCAATGCAATGAAATGAAAAATTAATATATATTTTACAATAAAGTTCTCTCTAAAATTTAGTATTTCTGGTTATTTTAAAATAAAGCATGTATGAAGAATGGAGGAATGCATGTTAATTCCACTATGAGGAGGAAAACACGGTTGCCACTTAACGGTTAAATCTTTTATCAATTTCATCCCTCCAGACGTTGTTAAGTAGAAAGCTACTTTATTGTAATCTGATATGTCAGAAGAAAAAGGGAGGAACTGAACGAAGCATCTTCCTGCAATTGTATCTCCTGCAACCATTTGGAAGTTGTCAGAGATTTCATATTTGCCTACGTGAAGCCCAGAGACGACTTGGCTAATAATGTTCATGTCTACCTCCATCTTAAACGGATAGTGAGTCCTAACATATTTTCTTTGTCTTTTCTTCTTTTTCTGTTTAGTCTCTGCCTCAGTCTAAATGTGTGGAAAAATGCCATCCTGGATTTGTCAAGCAGGCTCGAGAAGGAGAGCCAGTTTGCTGCTACGACTGCACTCCTTGTCCAGAAGGGACCATCTCCACTCAGGAAGGTGGGTGACACCATAGGGAAACTTTGATCAATATGCATGTTAAAAACACATGTAGGTTTGATTGTTTAGTTCTTAATTTTCATGGTGTCCAATTTCTTCCCTAATGGAATTTATAAGAAAAATAACTTTAAGGATGAGGTAGAAAGAAGGATGTTGTGGATTGCATAGGAAATCTCTGTTTTATTTGCCACTTTGGATGTGTCCTTCCACATTTATCTTTCTAAGGAACATCTGAATTCTTTGTAACTTGAGAAATGATTTTAGATCTGTTGAAAGAAAAATCTTTATCAGGGTCCAGTCCAAGCTGGGAATAAACAAAATGGAAACTGCTTTAAAAAGAAGATTGGAGTTTATTGAAGAGCAGAGCCAGACAGAAGCGTGGCTGTGGGAAAGCTGACCACATGTTGCTGGGTGTGGTGGGGTTTTATACCTTCTGGGGCTTTTTAGGTTGTTTCCTGTTCCTGTTTGAGGCTTTGTATTTCCTGTGTCATGTACTTTGAACTGAGTCTGAGTGTGCTCTTTTGGTATTGGTGGGTTAATCCTATTATGTTTCCTGTGCTTAGAGTTTGGTGGGGTATGTAGGTTTTAGGGGTCTTTGTGTTCCTAATTTCATACCTTCTAGCTTGCTGGCCCCAACCTTCCTGAACGGATTATTACATCTGCATTTCTAAAAAGCTGGTTTCTGGCTGGGGGGAGGGAGGGAGACGTTTCCGCTTTTTAAAGATCTTCTGCATTATTCCTTTGGAGAAATATATTCTGCCTTTTTAATATTTCCCAAAATATTTCTTTCTCTGGATTCTTCCCACAGATCAATGGGTTTTGCTCACCCAAACCAACTTTACTGTACATTACAGGCCAAAAAAAACATCAATCCTTCAATTAATCATTAATCTTATGAAGATCATAAATCCTCATAAACTGAAATATCTATTTAGAAGGAACAATGGAGGGGAATATGTTGGCTTCAAGAAGCAAATGAAAATCAAACAGAGGATTCACCATAAAATCTTAGTGGATATTTCCTTCCCACCTTTTCTTATCTTTCCCATTTTCTTTGTTGCTAAATAATGAGATACAAATAGTTATAACTCGAACAAAAAAAGAATATAGTCCTGGTTCTGAAAGGAAAAAATATTACATACAGTGTTGGGATTAAAAGGAACAGAAAGGAGGGGGGGGGAAAGAGAACTAATAAAAGATCAATCTACTTAACATCCATTGATACCAAAGTTGAATTCATTCTCTCTTTAAAATTGTTTGCCAAATCTAGAGAGTATGGAAATATATCGCTTCATCTTCTCATTTCTACAGGGTAAAAAGACTTTGCAGACACAGTTTTTGTTTTATGAATTCCTTCATGAATTAATTTTCCTTAAGATCAAGATGCTACCTATCATGCAACCAGCACATAGGGCCCTGTTACCAGGAGATCCCCAGGGCTGTTGAAAGAGTCACATTTTAAGGGATTTTTAAAAGGGCCTCATAGTTTGGAGATACTGTGAATTTCTGTGCTCTAATGATTATTTTTGCTGAAATTCACCTTTCAAAACCTTACATGAGAAAGAACCAGGATATCTGCAGGGCTTCCTCTCCTTGAGGATATCTGCTTGTCCCACCAAAGCAGATAATAATTGGCATGCAAAAAGGTATGTTCCCTAAAAGATTCCCACTTTATGGGTCCTCAAATGCCTGCTTCTTCTGGTACAGCTCCTGCCCCATTGGACCCACTCCCCCTTGAAATTCAATAGGCCCCCATCCTCTTAAGCCTCTGGAGACTTGCTACTTCTCCCAACCATTTGGGATAAAGTAAGGTCAGTGCAAGATAAGAATGTGGTGGGTTACCTCAGAGAAGGGAGGTTGCGGCACCATTATTTCTTCTTTTATTTTTGCTTTGTTGTTCTTGGTTTTAATAGTTGTATATATTGGGGAATTGTTTTTTTGCTGGAGTGTAAGAAGATACCATTACTAAGACCTTCCTGTCTCTCAGCATCACCTAATCCAAAGGTTTTCTTCAAATTTGAAATAGTATAAAAGAAATATTACTTTGTTTTCTCAGATACAGAAAAATGCACCAAGTGCCCGGATGTTCAATATCCAAATGAGAACCGAGTCCAATGTATCCCCAAAAGAATAACCTTCCTGTCCTATGAAGAGCATCTGGGCATCATCCTCACCTCCATTGCTCTACTCTTGTCCCTAATCACAGGCCTTGTTTTAATCATATTCCTTCAATACCTAAAAACTCCCATCGTCAAAGCCAACAACCGGGACCTCTCCTTCATCCTCCTGATCTCCCTCCTGCTTTGCTTTTTGTCCTCCTTTCTCTTCATTGGCCAACCAAGAAAAGCCACCTGTCTTCTCCGACAAACAATGTTCAGCATTGTCTTCTCAGTAGCTGTGTCTTCTGTGTTAGCCAAAACTATCATGGTGGTGCTGGCCTTCCTGGCCTCAAAACCAGGGAACAGGATGAGAAGATGGTTGGGGAAGAGCTTGGCCAACTCCGTCATACTTTCTTGTTCAGTTATCCAAATTTTCATTTGTGTCATGTGGCTGGGAGTTTCTCCCCCATTTCCTGACTCTGATCTTCACTCCCAGCCTGGAGATATCATTCTTCAATGCAACGAAGGCTCTGTCACCATGTTTTATGTTGTCCTTGGCTACATGGGTTTCCTTGCTGCTATTTGTTTCATGGTGGCTTTCCTGGCCAGAAATCTGCCTGGAGCTTTCAATGAAGCCAAACTGATCACCTTCAGCATGCTGGTCTTCTGCAGTGTCTGGGTCTCCTTCATCCCCACCTACCTGAGCACCAAAGGAAAATACATGGTGGCCATGCAGATTTTCTCCATCTTGGCCTCTGGTGGTGGACTGTTGGGTTGCATCTTCTTCCCCAAGTGCTACATTATTATCCTGAGACCAGATCTAAACACTAAGGAAGATCTAATGATAAAAGTGGGGAACTGATAATGAAATTGTTTCTTGGGTTCTTAAAATTTAATTATTAATTGCAATTTTTGGTTTATATGCTTCATTTGCCTCCGTTTGACAATTAAGGTTATTTAAAATCGAAGGAAATAAAAAAGCTAGATTAATAAAATTAAAATCCAACATAATCATCAAATAATAAAATTAATTAATAATTAATATTTGTGTTTTTAAATTGTTGTTAGCCCTCCTTTTTCTCAGCGCACAGGTGACCCAATATTTGGATTAAGCAGCCCTTTAAGAGAGGTCACATATGAACCTTATCCTGAGCTTTGGACTGCTTTAAGCTTGGTAGGTATCTTCAAAGTTAGTTAGGAGGTTCTCAACCTCATCCCCTTCATGATTCTTTCTGAATTGGTATTTCAATTCCTCCAAGGTCAAGATTCCGGCTGATGATCCCAACAAAGCAAACACCTATGAGACATTCCAATCTCTTAATGTAAAACTTTATTGAGTACATCATTTTGACATGTATGAAAGCAAAAGAAGCTCTGGGAAAACCCCACCCAAGCCCTACATAGTGAAAGCATAGTATTCTCTCTCCTCCCTCTGGATCAGGTGGCCAATTGAATGCAGCAATATTGTTTTGAGAAAGTATCTCTGGGTTTGGCCAGACACCTGGTAAATGTCCTGGGTTCCCATGGTCTGCTTCCTTAATCTTTGAAGTCTGCATTCCAGTCTGATTTCCTCCCCCCTGGGTTCATTGGCAAGCTGAGAAGCAATAACTGTTGCAGCAGAAAAAAAAGGTTTTTCAAAACTTGACAAGCGGACCCTCCTAAAAACTGGAAGGTTCCTGGAAAACAGCAAACACATATTAAGGCATTTCTTTTCCCTCAAATCTCCACGTAAGGGTCCCCTGGCTTTTGAAGATATTCTGGCTGGAATCTACTTATTAAGTCTTCTGCTCTAATGTTATGAGGTTTAATCCAACTTGCTTCCTCTATTGGATAACCTCTTCACTGAACTATACTGTAGTTTCCCCTTATGGATTCTAGAGTCTAAGATTTGCTTAATCTTGTAATGTCTTTCCCCCTTCACCCTTATTGGACCAGGTGCTTCTTTTCCAACTGGTCTCAGTTTCGATCCCTGAGCTGGCCTCAGCAGGCTGCAGTGAAATACTGGGTGCACTTTACCCAGCATTCTGGGCAGTTTTAGTTCTACACTCAGAGGGTGAATAATTTTCACGATCGGGGAAGGCCCTATGTACTTAGTCCCTTGTTTTTATAGGGAATCTTCAACTTTAGGTACTTGGTGTATAGACACATTTTATCTTCTACATGGAACGTTCCCTGGGGAGCTCACTTCTTATCCACTTGTTCTTCTGACTCTCTGTTGCCTTGGCTAGTGCTTTCTTCACATTATGCCAGCTCTCCTTTAGAACAGTCATGTCAAACACAAGGCCTGTGTGCCGGATCTGGCCCGATATATGGTTCCGTCCGGCCCAGGGACCTGCTCTGGAAGCAGCGAAGGACCGGCCCACCACACCTCGCCCTGGCCAAGGCTGACTGGGCACTGATTTACAACCTGGTGCCAACCATCAAAGCCAGAACACACTCAGCCTCAGATCCACAGGAGAGCCCTGGAACCAGTGACAGGCGCCCCCGTGCTGCCCCCTGCGCACGTGCACAAGTGGAGTCCTGCATCGCTTCTGGCTGTCTTGCCCAGCAGGCTGACTTCACCCAGGATGCCAGTGCTGGTTGACTCCTTTGTGCACACCCAGGGGGCAGGATAGAGGCAGTGGGGTAGATTCTTGCTGATTCCAGGGCTTCCCTGTGGAACCTCCATTCCTTCCTCCCTCCCTCCGTTCCTCCCTTCCTCATTCATTCCTTTGCCTTCTCATCTCTTTCCTTCCTCCATGCTCAGGAAGGGGTGATGGGAAAGGAAGAGATTGCCAGCGCTATCATGCTGTTGCCAGCCATTGCTATACCACGTGGGAGGGCGGGGATGATCCCATTGAAAGGGATGCCTCATGGCTGAGAGGCTGGAGGTACTGGTGTGTGTGTGTGTGGGTGCTGCTCTACAACCTGGTTGCATCCATCAAATCCAGAATGCGCTCAGCCTTAAATCCACGGGGCAGCCCCGCCCCGCCCCCTGAGCATGCACACAAGTGGAGTCCGGCATCCCTGATGGCTGTCTTGCCCCACAGGCTGACTTTACCCATGATGCTGGCACTGGCTGTCTCCTATGCGCACACCTGGGGGGCAGGACAGGCAGCGGGGCAGCTCCTTGCTGGTTCCAGTTCCAGGCTGAGCACATTCTGGCTTTGATGGATGCCACCAGGTTGTGGAGCAGTGCCACCCCCACCCACCAACACCTCCAACTATTCAATCCATAGTTTGATTCTCGGCTGCAGAGGTCTCGCAGAACCAAGCTATGGATTGAATCCATAGCTCTGTTCTCAGCTGTAGTGGCCCTTGGGAAAGGCCTGTGACTGAGAAATGCAGGACTGGCTGCAGAAGACACTGCAGAAGAAGTGGGCTGGTGAGGAGAGGCCTGGCTGCAAGGTAAGTGTGTGGGGGGCATGTGGGGCAGCTCCACACTCCCAACCCCACCCTAGCTTGATTTTTAGGTGTGTGCCTTGCCCCCAAACTAGGGCTTATTTTCAGTGTAGGCCTTACTTTCGGGGAAACACAATAATATTGAGAGTCGGCCAGTGGTGGGATTCAGCTGGTTCGCACCGGTTCAGTAGACTGGTAGTTAATTTCTTTTGAGTTTGGCAAACTGGTTGATGCATGGCAGAAACACACCCCTCCCGCCCCCGATCGGACCCATGTGACACCTTCTTTCCAGCTCAGAAGCAGTCCTCTGTCATTTCCTCTGCTGCCGTATGCAGTCCCACAAACAAAAGAAGTTTGTGGGACTAAAAAAAAAAGTTCCATCAATCAATTCCAACTTTGTGAGATCTTTTTTTTTCATGAGAAGTTGGAATTGATTGATTGAACAGTTTGTGGGACTGCACACAGCAGTGGAGGAAGTGATGGAGGAGTTGGAAAGAAGGTGAGAAAAGAAATGGTTTGGGAAGTGAGGGCATCTGTGTGGTGGTGGGTGGGGCAAGCTCTCCAGCTCTGTGATGGCAGAGGTGCTTCACCTGCCGCTTTGGTGGCTGTGTGGACAGAGCTGTGAAGAGGGCTTGGAAGGGGAGTGAAAGGGACAAGGGTGGGTGGGCAGGTGAGGGGGGATCTGCCAAAGCCATCCAGAGGAGAAGACAAAAAGCAGCCCCCACCTCATCCACCACCAGTAGTTCAGAAAAGCTGCCTCTGAGCTGGATGGCCGGCTGACAGCTGAGAAGGCGCTGCAGTGTGTCATGCCCGGGAAAAGGAGAGCATGCAAGGCCAGGAGAGCCAAGACCATGGGGGAGGGAATCCAGCCATGCCGGGATGTATCCAGCCACGTGGGACCTCAGTGAGTTAGCCAGCAGCTGGTTGAAGAGAGGGACGCTTGAGGTTCTGCCTGCATTATTACGCGGCAGGCTGGGCAGGAGGAGGCGGTGGCAGCGGCGGTGATCCCTGCATCGCCAGGCCCGGCTGGCAGCAGCTCTGGAAGCAAAGCTGTGCTGCCCATGCTGGTGCTGGTGGGGACGGTGGTGGGGGAAGGGGGGCTCTGGCATGCACATACCCCTTGCCGCTGTTGCTCCACATTGTCCCACGCGCACCCCCGGTCCCTCACCACCGTCTCCATCTGCCAGAGCAGAGATGGGGAAATGAGCTGGGTGTGGGGGGAAGCTGCCAGTGCCACTGCCACAAGGCAAAGCCAGTGGAGGAAGGGGGAATCAGACCCATGTGCCCCACTTCCCGGTATCCTGCTGCAGCCTCTCACGTTGCCCCACTTGTGTTGTGGCATGACACTGCATCCCCGTGATGTGGCGGAATGCCGAAATCAGCTGCAGCACCAGTGTGGCTGGTTTCCGGGGCTGTTTCCCCAGTTCTGTTACCCACAGCAGGTCCCTCAGTGAGTGCCCCACCAGCACGGCCATAGCAGAGGTGAGGGGGTAGTGGGGTCTCCAGTCTGAAGCAACAGCTCGCTCTATTCCAATTCCGTGGGCTCTGGCTCGGTCGCTTTTATCAAAATACAGAGGCCCCGTACAGCTGCCATCGCCCCACAGGCCTCACTACCACCAAAGGAGGGCAAGACCAGAAACAGGAAAAGTGAAGGCAGAAGCCATAGAGATATGCTGACTGATTTTGCAGAGCATCACTCGAGGTAGCGGCTGCCCCCATCAGAGGGGTGGACTGTGGCAGCAACTTGAGAAATTATCTTTCGCCCGGTCTTGGGAGATGGGTTTTCATGTTATTCCACCTCGCGGTTGCCGGAAAATAGGAAAAAGTATCTTTGTAGGTTAGGTGAGTGAACCTGATAATTATTAATGTTGTCAATTCACACAATATATTGAACCGCAAACGGAGCAAATAGAATTTCCAGCAGCAGGTTAAGCTACACATTTACACGTCTGGAGAGCAAAGCTGTTATTTTTGCAGTCTGTTAGCCCTACACATAGCTTAATATGTGTAGGTATTTAATTAACTTAATTAAGTGCATTACATCAACATAATCATTTGCAATCACATGATATCCCCCCCCCCCACCTCATGTCTATGGTAGCAACCAGAGAACCGGTTGTTAAATTATTGGAATCTCACCACTGGAGACGGCCCCACACACAATAAAGAGATGCACACATATTTATGTATCTCAAAATGTCAGGAGAGACTAAGTAACAAATGATGTAAGTGTACATATTCATAGGTAAAGGATGTCAAGCTACTATAAATAAGAGAGATCGGGGTCCTTCTTCTGCCTGTTTTCCTTCCGAAACAAAAATGGGGGGGGGGAGGGAAGGACTAAGGCAAAAAAGCAATCAAACCGTAAAACAAGGAAGAAAACATCTCCCATAAATCGAAAGGAGGGGCCATTTTGAAAATGCCAGACCCCAAAAGAAAACATCTCCCATTGCAAATCTATGGGACTGTTGTAATGAGATAACAAACATTGGCCTTATATGGCTTTACAGCAACTTCATTTTGAAGGGTTCTGGAACAAAGGGAAATTGTTTAGTCTAACTGTTGCTTTCTTGCTTTTTGTAATCAGCTTTTGCACCAGAGAAATCTCATGCAAGTGTGGGAAACATGTACATGGATGGGATATACTGAAGGAGGGAATAAGGGAGTGTACCGGAATGATTGATGTCTTCTTTATGATGTAATGGCTCTGTTGTCTGATTTTTCATTGGCTAACAAAGTTTATAAAGCAATGCTACCAACTTTCTAATGTGTGGCACTTCTGGACATAACTCTGCCAGTGTTCCAGATTGTTGGCCATCCAGCTGCTTAATTTGATCAAATAAAGTGCTGCTTAATCAAGAAGTCTCCGCTTGGATTATCTGATTAGATTGATATGGTATCTCAAGTTTAAGTAAGGGACTGGGACCTTACATTTCAATCAATTCCACCAAGAACTGATTTTCCCTACAATTCCTCTCCCCATGTCGATCTCAAGGAGGTCACCATATGTATCTCACAAGAGAACAGGGTTTAGCCTTACCCTCTCCTGGAAACGATAACTAAAAAAATCCTACTAAGCATTGCCCTGGGGAGAGTAATTGGATAATGCCAGCCAGAAGAACTGGGGATTTGAGAGCAAGGTTGCACAACCAGGAAAGCTGAGATAAGCCAATTCCAGAAAGTCCTGTGGGCTTCTTCTGGGATTGGCTTAGCTAGTTCTCCCAAATCCTGTTCAGTACCTTTCATTCGCAAGGAATTGTCAGTGAGTTTAAAGCAACACCAACATGAAAACTCCTCACAGCCATGGGCCATGTTGAATAGCATAAAGTCAGTGGCCAGGATGTTCTGCAAAATTGCCGTTCTTTGCTGTTCCTGATCCTCATTCAGGAGAGGAGTAGCATTTGAAGTTTGGCTTACACTTTTTACTACTAAACAAGCCAGTTTTCTAATATTGACATAGACATGGGCTGCTAGGGCTGTTTAGCCAATTATAGAGCTAGCAAGCCCATAAACCATTTCTCTGTTTGATTGCCCTTTATGGTCATCCCAACTATTGTCAAGTGGGGAGCCCCCAATGAGGTTTATGTTCCTGCACACTTGTCTGGGCTTGTGACTATAGTTTGAACCTACATTAGGCCAATAGCCTCCCGGCCATGGGATACCACATGAACAAGGAATCCAGGACTCTGAGTAACTGGAATCTGCTCAGATTCACATTACTGTCCCCCCATACAACAATCACAAGGTTCCAGTGACTGAGAGGACTCTGCTGGCTCTCTGGCATGTCATCCCCATTGCTTGATGCATGGGTGAGGCTGTCTCTCTACCTGCCCCAGCCTTGCCCAGGCTGAAAGCTTCCCTTCTTCAGATTCTCTCAGATCTGGTCTCCCCAGCCCTGCCTGCCATCTGCTTGTGAGAAGGAGGACAAGGAGGGGGCTTCATGAGCTTTTGTTCCAACTGCCAAAAAAGCAGCAATTCTTTTTCTGCTTGAAACAGAGAGACATAGAAACACAGGACTTTGGAGGGAACTTGGGTAATCTCAGCCTTTACTCAGATTTATTTTGTGGTTTGTCTAAAGAAATTTAACCTAGACATGGCGAACTTTGCACATGCCTGGGTGTCATCAGCAGCCAAAGAACCTCCAGCATCCTCCCATCAGGGAAGAAAAGAAGGAATGGGAGAAAGAAGAGAGAGAGATAGAGCAACCTCTTTAACTGCTACGAGATAGGATTCCTCCAGCAGTCCATAACCTTCACTTTTACCCAACAATTGCAATCCTTTTTGCTTCTTCTGGAAGAGAGAGGGGGCTACTTAGAAGATGCTGATTTTGCCCCTCTCCTCAGGTTGGGGGTTTTCAATCTTTTAATTCAACTTCCAAGAAAAACACTCTTGCTTTGCAGCAGCACCATTAAAAAAAATTCCTAACCTACCAGTTCATCCTCACATGCACAACCTCGTTGCTCCAACAAGGGAGTATTTTCAAAACTAAAATTGCTACAAAAATAAAAATAGTGGGGAGGAGACAGGAATCGTTCTGTGCCCCCTTCCTCCCTTTCTGAATCACTGGCATCCATTGCCCTCTGTGGGATTTCGTCCTTCCCTGAAAAACATTCCTCACAAACACCTTCAACTTCCCTCCTTAAAAACACTTCCAATTTCTTCCCTCAGAAACTCTTCCCTGTTCCTGTCACAAGCAGAGACGCCTTAACTGTCTCTTCCAAATGCTGCTATTTCCATCAAAGACTCCATCCCAGAAAGAGTAAATTGGCACAACTCAATGGAGAGCTGAGCACCACTGGGGGTGGCAGACTGTCTCTCCTCCTCCTGTACTCCACATAACTTTCCCTTCTCTTTTGGGGTAAAATATTTCCTGGGGGGGGGCAGGTCAGAAAACCCCATTCATCAAGGCTAACATGGTCAGTCAAATTAAGCTGGTGAGACTGTCCTGGTTAAAATCTCCATCCCGGGAGGGGAGCCAAAGTCAGCAGGCCTATTTCCTGGCTCAAACCTCTGATGTCAGAAGTGAGGAAATGAGAACACATCATCAATAGTCCTCCTCATTCCCCTCAGTCCTGTCTCCTTCCTTTTAAACCCCCAACTTGCCACGATGGAGGCTGTACGGGAGCTGCAGATCGAGAAACTTGCTAACTAAAGAAACTGAAGCCGCTGAAGGTGCTGCTTCTTGAGAAAGAGGAGCTGAAAGCCCTGCATGCCCTCCAGTCACCAAAGAATAACAACATCATTTTTGTATTATGGTGACCAAAATTGGTTGCAGTATTCCAGGTGTGGTCTTACTAAGGTTTTATAAAGCGGTACTAATACTTCGTGTGATCTTGATTCTATGCCTCTGTTTATACAACCCAGGATTGTATTAGCTTTTTTGGTGGCGGCTGCACACGGCTGGCTCATAGTCAAGTGATCGTCCACTAGGACTCCATTTTTGGTGGTTAGTTAGAGAATCCCTATAAAATAACTTCACACAGGTATATGGACTGAGTTTTGATCCAGGGGTTGCCCCCTCTCAATCCAAGAGAAACTTCTCTTGTCTCTTAAACCCTTAAGTCTCGAAAAGTCCTCGGAAGGTTGACAGCAGAGACAGCCTGATTGCTGCTCATCTTTACCTGAGACCCAAATTGAACCAGGTAAGCAGAGAAGGGTCATGCTCACCCTTCCAAAGCCAAATTCCCCTTGCCCGACACCTCCAGTCATTGCTCAGCTGAGGTCACTTCATGGCCAAGGGTGGCCGAGAAATGGAATGAAAAAGGGGACACACACATTTAACAAAACTCCTTAGCAAAATAAACTTTTAGACACAAACTGTTCCTTTAAACTCATTCCTAACTGTGCTCTTTTTTGGCAGTGGGAAAGGACACGGGATCAAGCTCACTACAACGCATGCATATGTCTTGTTGTCATCCCTGGTCCCAGATCAAAAATTGTGAATCCCACTTCTCACACCAGTTTATCTGTAATCACAACAAAGAGCCCAAAGCAAAGAATCAGACCTCACTGCAATGTTTATTAAACAGTATGTACTGGGAGTGGAGTCTTCTCCCAAAGAATAGTATAAAACTCCTTCAAAGAAAGAGATACATTGATGTCATACGCTCACATCCCACTCATAACGTGATGGTGTTTTAATGAGTTTGTGTGCTATGTTTAAAGCTGTAAGCCACCAGTGTAATCTATGTATGAGTTTATTAAATGTTATGTTGTTTATTAAATAATTATAAAAATATTTATACATTTCAGAAAGGAGGGGAAAATGATGCAAAAAGGGAGAAAATGATCCATATATACCTATTCATAAATGATAGCAAAATCAATCTCAGGTTACTTCTTGCCCTTCTGTAATCTGTAAAGAAAAATGATCTTAGTTAGAGGAAATATTTGCACCTTCAGATTCAGGGATTGCTACGGGAATATTCTGATAAAACTTCCCATAGTTCGCTATGAGCTGCAAGGCCGCAGTCCTTGTTGTGTCTCCGTTTGCCTACCAAACAGTCCCATCTATCTGGAAACTGATTTTACCCATGCTATTGTGACTAAAAAGGAGACTTGGCATATTGCTATTGGTGTCTTTAGGAATATAGAGGAAAATAAATGTGAGTAGCTTTATAAGTAAGAGGAATACCTCCTCCCCATGTACATCTTGCTCCCTTCCTTCCTATCTTTGTCAATTTTAAACCAATGTTAATGCTACTATTTATTATTTGAATTTTTTATTGTTTTGTCTTGTTTTTACTGATTGTAAACTGCCTAAAATCATCTTTAGGCAAGAGGGGAAGCATATAAGTTAAATAAATAAATATTAAATGGTCAAAATCTGTTAATTAAGATTATTAAATGCCATTTTTGAAAAATAAATGTGTAAAAGTCATTTTTTCCTATGTTATTTTGACATCAAATGTTCTTTGGTGTTCAGATCTGGCCTAAAAATAATAATATAGCACTTGGGGATGAAAATGCAGCCGAGCAGGCCAGCACTGGAGGCCAAGATGGAGAAGACCTGAACAGCCACCGTGTACTTCCCCTTGGTGCTCAGGTAGGCAGGCACAAAGGACACCCAGACACTGCAGAAGACCAGCATGCTGAAGGAGATCAGCTTGGCTTCGTTGAAGGCTCCAGGGAGATTCCTGGCCAGAAAAGCCACTGTGAAGCAGACAGCAGACAGGAAGCCCATGTACCCGAGGCCAACATAAAACATGATGACAGTGCCTTCATTGCATTGTAGAATAATCTCTGTAGGTTGGGAGTGCATGTCAGAGTCAGGGAATGGGGGGGAAATGCCCAACCAGATACTGCAGATGACAACTTGGAGACAAGAACAAGAAAGGACAATGGAGTTGGCCAAGCTCTTCCCTAACCATCTCTGCACTTTATTCCCTGGTTTTGTGGCCAAGAAGGCTAAGACCACTGTGACTGTTTTGGCCAAGATTGAAGATATGGCAATTGAGAAGACAATGCTGAAGGCTGTTTGTCGGAGGAGGCAGGTCACTCTCCTTGGCCGGCCAATGAACAGAAAGGAGGTCAAGATGGAAAGCAGGAGGGAGACCAGGAGAATGTAGGAGAGGTCCCGGTTGTTGGCTTTGACAATTGGTGTTTCCATGAATTTAATGAAGATCCACAAGCCAAAGCCTGTGGTTAAAGAGAAGAACAAGGCAATGGAAATCAGGATAATCCCCAGATTTTCGTTATAAGAAAGATAATTTTTAATCTTGGGGATACAGTGAACTCGATTGATGTTTGGATGTTGATCTTCTGGACATTTGGTACATTTGTCTGTGGGAGTTCGATCCCGGGGTCCAGCGCCTGCTGGACGGACCAGTGGTTGTGGGAGTTCGAATCCCGGGGTCCAGCGCCTGCTGGACGGACCAGTGATGTACGTTAGCCTAGGCCAACGGACCTTGCGTTTGGTAGATAGGAAACACACGGACAACATGTTTCTTCAGGTTGAATCAGCAAGCAAGAGCGCAGAAGGATCTGCGTGCTTTTCTTTTATTGGTACACTTACGTCACAGCAGGAGGTTGTAAAGGGTGGGTTTTGCCAGGAAATGAAACTTAAAAGGCATACCTTAACTTAACTCAGGAAATGGAAACTTAATAAGGCATAGCTTATCTCAACTCAGGAAATATAGACTTTAAAGGCATAGCTTAGAAAGTGATAACTTGTAAGACATAATTCAGGAAGACATAACTCATGACTTATCTCAGGACTTAAAAGGCATGGACACTTGAAAGGCATGGAAGCCTATCTTAACTCAGGAAATGGTTGCAACATCTCCACTGTTTTTATTTTTTAAAGTTCAATCTCTATCCTACTTGTGGCCATAATCTGCATCCTCCGAAACAGAAAAGGGCAACTCCATAAGAATACGAGATTCTTGCTTGGGGGCAAGAGCCTCCATGGCTACGTCTGATTCAGTATCGGAACAGTTGGAGTCCGTGTCAGACAGTGTCAGTAGGGCAACCTTTTCAGAGGGGTGGAATTTGGGTTTCAAGGGTTCATATATATTGTTTGAGGCAAGCATAACATTAATCTTAGAAAGATTAGAATCCAAACCATTCAAACGATCCTTGAGAAATTGCAAAAGGCGTGAAAAAACACATGGACCAATCATACATATTATAAGCAAAATTATACAAGGTCCTAAAATAGCAGAAAGCAATGTAGTAATCCAGGGAGAGAAATTAAACATACTTTGATACCAGGATTGTTGGGAGAACCTTTCCTGTTCTCTGTCTTTTAATCGTTTGCGTAACTCATTCATAGAGTCGCGCACAATGCCAGATTGATCAGAATGAAAACAACATTCTTCTTTTAAGGCTACACACGTTCCACCTTCCTTTAAAAATAAAAGGTCGAGGGCACGCCTATTCTGCAAAACTACTTCAGCAAGAGACGACAAAGAAGTTTGAAGGGCAGAAATGGAAGTCTCAATGCGGGAAAGATCATTATCTATTTCTAGACTAAGTTTTTGTATTTGTTATTGGTTGACAACCAAAGCCGCAGCTCCAGTAGCTGCTCCTGCAACACCTAATCCTAAAAGAACTGAAAGGGTTAGGGCTGTAACAAATTCACGTTTTACACGTAGGTGGTATTCCGGTGGTTCCATAAGGGAAACAAAATCAGAGGGGGAATAATAAGTGATTCTAGGGACTAAGCGTACCTGAATACAAAAGGCTTTTTGTTGTATAAGGACATCCCCTGACACACAGGCTGTGGCACCTGTAGAGCAAGCCCAGATGGAGTTGTTGCCGGGGATGAAGAATTGGCCCTTTAAGCTGGCAGAAATATTACCATTACCCAAGGTATAACCTGCCGTATTTACACTGCCCGATCTTTTCTGGGTGAGCCAAACATCACATTGGTATTTGCCAGTGGTGATATTAGCACAATATTGAGAATAATTTGCAGGAATGTTTCCCAAACAACAACCATGTCCCGTAATAGAAGTAATGGTAATAGACGTTGAGTTCCATCTGCAGGAGTCATCTTTTGTAGCATTCTTAATAGGTTCAATAGAGCCAACGGCGTCATAAAAGGGTGGAGTGGCTGATAAACAAAGCCAACAGTGGTCGGTTTGTGAAGAAGAATTAACAGCACTTTTTAGCAAAAAGAAAGAAGCATTGACAAGGTTAATCAAGGGATTAGGCATATTATGTACAACGGACTGTAAAAAAACAGGTTGAATGCTTTTGTTAGGACCTATAGGAGGGGAATGTGGTGACTGGATTGTGAGACGAATAGAAAAAACTCCGCCGTCGTCTTCAGAACCGCTCCATTCTCTACCACCCCAAGAATATCCGACAGCCCATTGCTCTGCAATCAAAGTCTTTCCTTGGGATGTAAAGGTAATGTTCATTGGATTTTTCCGCTCACCACAACAATGCAAATTAGAAGGGCAGGAAAAAGAAGGGGGTTTGCCATTACTACGGGTAATGGCGATATAATCATTTGAGTGAGGGGCAGTCCAGGATATAGCGCCCGTAGAAACACAAGACCATGAGGCACAGTATTTATCCAAGAAAGTGCCACATTGATATTTTTCCTCAGGTGTCTTTGGTTCGGGACAAAAATACAGGTCCCACCATGTTGCTTCTAGTGGAGAAGGTGTACACGAACCTTGTTTGTCCCATTTGTTAGTTTGGAAAAATTTTGAAGCAAATTTGTTGACCCCGGTACCCATTTCGGCAAAGTCAAAATGTAAGATAGGGAACCAGGGCCATATTGTGTATTTAGAGATTTGGAATAATACCTGATTTTCAAAGTCACGAACAGTCCATGTGTAGTTGAGGGGTCGATGAGGATCAGGAGATCGCCGTCGTCGAGAATGAATGATGCGTTGTTGTGAACGAGGTTGCTTTGTGGAATGAAAGTGTTGTAAGTGAGGTGAGGTAAAAATACGGGCGGTCAGGTCTAGGAAGGAGCGGGGATGAGGAACAAAGTTGTAGGCAAGTAAACGAGGAGACAAAGGAGGTTTTGCATAGCTCGCCACTGATGCGAGTTCAAAAGAATTTATAGTATAAGTACCATAGGATGAAAATCCAGACACATAATAGCGCCCCGTAGTCTCAGGGGTCACAAGAATAGCAAGAGTTATGTGACAAGGGTAATGAGCATAGGTGAGGGAAATAGAGGGAGATGGTGGTAGAGGAATGCCACGATTAGGATACCGAAAAAACACAAAGGGACAAAAGGATTGACCTCGGTCATAACAATGAAAAAGGGCAGTAGTATTGAGATCAAGAAAAGAAAAAACAGGACCACAATTTAGGCCTTTATGAAAATTTAGAGGAATTCTCAGGTGCTTTGTCATCATGGGAAGGTGCAGTGTGGACATCATGGGGAAGGAACTTGTCAAGAGTGTCATCAAAAGCAGGGTCCACATGATTGATGCAAAAGTGTTGGACCCCTGGACAATATGGGTGGTGCAATATGCAGTTGTTACACCAATAACAGCATGTACATCCGCACTCACAAAGGCAATGATGGCACATCCGATGGAGTTGGTGGGTGGTGTGGAGTGATGAAATATGGGCGAATACAACGAGCAGGGACCCACAAAACTCTGTCGGGTAGTTGAACTGCAGCGTAGCCTCTTCCCCAGGTGATGAGTTCGGCTGGACCTTTCCAAGTTGGATCCGGGAGCTGCCTGTAGTATACAAGTGGTCTTGAAGTTGGGACAACAGGTTTAGTAAAGTGTCGAGACGCAGCAGACAAAGAAGGAGTGCCAGTGAGATTTAGAAAATTGAGAGTATACAGACAAACATTTAACACATTTTGCAGTGCCGGGAGGTTTGGGGGGCATAAGCCCTTGGACCCCATATAATGATCTAATGCATTTTTTAAAGTTTGATTTGCTCGCTCAACAATAGCCTGCCCTTGGCTATTGAAAGGAATTCCAAATTTGTGGACAATGGACCAGTGATGACAAAACTGTGAAAATTGTGAGCTGACATAAGCTGGGCCATTGTCTGTTTTTAATATTTTTGGACATCCCAGCACTGTAAAGTTATGAATACAGTGATTAATCACTTGTTTTGCAGCTTCCCCTTTTTGTGGGGTTGCCAAAATAAATCCGGAGAACGTATCTACTGTAACATGTAGATATTTCCACGGGGCAAATGGAGGATATTGAGTTACATCCATTTGCCAGGTATCACAGGCTTCAGTGCCTCTAGGGTTAACGCCCTGTGGGATACCTTTAGACTGTAAGCTACAGGTTGGGCATTGTTAAATTATGGCTGTAGCTTCAGCCATAGTGATTCCAAATTGTTTCATTAGTGCTTTTTTATTTTGATGAAAATAAGCATGACTGCCCCAAGGAGAGACAGGAGAAAGAGACATGAGGCAGGTAGCAGAGGCCGCAGCGTCTGCAATATCATTTCCCTTTTGCAAGAAGCCAGGAAAAGGTTGGTGGCTTCTTATGTGTGTGACAAAGTAAAGATGTTTCCTGTTGGATATTACAGTTTGTAGGGTGGAAAATAAAGAAGTTAAATCAGGGTCCAGGGATGGAGAAAGGTATGATTGAAAAATAGTGGTGACAATTTGAGTGACATAGAGACTGTCAAGAATGAGATTTATAGGTTGAGTGGAAAATGTTTGAAAAGCTAGAATGGCAGCGGCTAGTTCCGCACGCTGAGCAGACCGTTGGGGTGGCGTTATTTTTGTGTGCCATTGGTCATGAATATACCAGGCACAAGCACCAAATTGTTTACTGCCATCTGCAAAGAGTGTGACAGCATGTGGGATGGGAAAGCGTTGTAATTGGGTATCCCATGAAACATGGATATTTTGTAGGAGCTGAATGCGAGGATCAGCAGGAGGGTGGCAGGATATCTTTCCAGGCCACTCAGTGAGAGCAAGCTGCAAGGCTTCAGAGTTAGAATAGATGGTTTCCCATGTAGTGAGAGAACATGGTACATATAGGACAGAAGATTCTATTCCTGCAAGGGCTTTTGCTCGAAGGCGAGCCTTAGAGATGAGAGAGGCAAATTGAAAAGGTTTTTGACTAATTGTGTTTCTAGGAGTGTGAGGGAGATGAAGCCATTCTAGAATCAGCAAGGAGGGAATAGTTTGGACAATAGCACATGTAGGTAAAGAAATAGTATTACACAATAAAAGAGAAAAGGGAATGTTTGGGGTCATTCGGTCAACCCACTGAATTTGTAGGGCTTGGTTGACCAATTGAATCACTTTTAAATGACTGTCCTGCAGTGAAATAACATCTGCAGGATGTTTGCCTTTGGGTAAGGCTGAAAAAAGAGATGATAATTGAAAAGTGGTGAGACCTATATAAGGTCGAATCCAATTAATAGCACCTAAATATTGCTGTAATTGAAATAAAGTTGGTTGGTGTGGTAATTTTAAAAAGGGAAAAAGTGGTGCAGCATGGGAGGCCAATAATTTATGGCCCAAATATTGAAAAGGAGGGGAGGTTTGGACCTTGTCAGAAGCAACGTGCAAACCTCCTTTTTGCAAAATTGTTGTGAGGGTTGGCAAAGTTGCAAAAACAGTACCCTTTGGGCCTGGTGCTGCGACCAAAATATCATCCATGTAATGGTAAACCAAAAAAGAGGGATGAAGGTCCCAATATGGTTGCAAAACATGGGAAACAAAAAACTGACACATTGTAGGGCTATTTAGCATGCCCTGTGGTAAAACCTTCCATTGGTAGCGCTGAGTTGGTTGAGAATTATTCAACTCAGGCACTGTAAAAACAAATAAATATTTATCCTGTTGATACAAAGGAATGAAAAAACAAAAACAAAAAACAATCCTTTAAGTCAATTATCATTAAGTCAAAATCTTTTAGAATTAAATTTGGGTTTGGGAGGCCGCATTGCAATGCTCCCATAGGTTATAAAACAGCATTCACTGCACGTAAATCATGGAGGAAACGCCATTTGCCTGATTTCTTTTTTATAACAAAAACTGGAACAGAATAAGATTGCAACATTTTATGCCCTAAATAAAGATAAAGTGTAACTGTATCTTTTCCAAGGCAACTTGCAATCCATAGATACTTGAATCATTTTATATTTCAAAAAGCCAATTAGATTATATTTTTGGGGTTCCAATATAATCAAATTCCATTCAGATGAAACAAATTTTCATGAAATAGGAAAAACATTTACAAATCTAAGCAAAACAATTCAGTCATTTCTTTTGGTTGATGGATGTATATGTCTAACTAAACAATTTAAAACTCAAAAATTTGCAAAAGAATTGCCCAACAATTACTGCCTCCTCTTTCGAGTAAAAAAAAATAGCAAGCTGAAACTGCAAGAGTGGGCATCAAATTTCACATCCACCCCCCTTCCTTTGCTCTTAAAACAATACAGCCAGCGAAAAACGAAAGAGGCAGGAGGGGGGGGGAAGAAAAAAAAACTTTGCAAAAATCTCACCACCAAAAAAATTCACATGCAGTCACATGTATAAATTCTTTTATACCTCTTCCATAAAACTTTGCACATGCAAACTCATACCATTGCGTTCCCATGTTACAACAATAAAAACTACAGTTGTACTATTCCTTTCACAGCGTGGGATGGGTGGAGGGGTGAGGGCTAACACGCACACATTTACACCAGCAAATTAACTCATTCACTTCCATTTACTTACACATATGTTTTTCAAGCAAAACTTTTTATTTTTAATTAAGGCCTTTTTTGTTTGTTGTTATCAAAGAGGGTTTTGACCCTTTTCCAAGTCTTGGAAATAACACAAAACAACACAGACAGACATATATACACAAATACCATTAAAACAACATTTATTTAGACATATGGCTTGTCCTGCAAGAAGCGAGAAAATCATGAGATGATTCCAACCAAACATGTGGTTTTTATAGGGCCCTTTAACCATCTCCTATTTTTCTCACCATTCCAAGTCCAAACGTAACGTTCTAGGAGTTAAACATATATAAAACAAAACACACACATCAACACAAAGCACCACCAGACATTGTCTGACAGGGTTCAAACTTAACAGATTACAAAAGAGTTTCAAAACATTCCAATTGTTCAAAACGCATTGCAGAGAAGTGCAGTTTGAGTTAATTTATGTCTCTAAATTGTTCTGAAAATTTATTGTTTGGTAGTTTGATGAAACGGAAGCATTGAGTGCAGTTGCAAAACTCTGCAGAACAGAATACAGGGTTGCCTGTTTCTGTTTTGGAGGAGAGAGAGAAGGATAGAGCGAAGAGGGGGGTTTTTTTTGGCTGTGCCGGCTTTGGAACGTCTTCCGTAGTAGGCACAGGTTAAAAGGAAGGGTCTGGGGATAGACAGTTGTTCCGTTAACTTTTTGCAAACAATTTGCCTTTCTGGCTAAAGAGGAAAGTTCATCCACATGCTTGGACAAAACCTTGGAAAGTGAGGACCCGTTACTTACGTTGATCAAGCCTTTGCCAGGTGCGTAAATACAGGAGCCAGAGCAGCGTTTCCCTAGACAGAGAACACGCCGTGGAGTGAATCACGTCATAGAGTGAATCACGTCGGGGTCACCAGTTGTGGGAGTTGAATCCCGGGGTCCAGCGCCTGCTGGACGGACCAGTGGTTGTGGGAGTTCAAATCCCGGGGTCCAGCTTCTGCTGGACGGACCAGTGATGTACGTTAGCCTAGGCCAACGGACCTTGCGTTTGGTAGATAGGAAACACACGGACAACATGTTTCTTCAGGTTGAATCAGCAAGCAAGAGCGCAGAAGGATCTGCGTGCTTTTCTTTTATTGGTACACTTACGTCACAGCAGGAGGTTGTAAAGGGTGGGTTTTGCCAGGAAATGAAACTTAAAAGGCATACCTTAACTTAACTCAGGAAATGGAAACTTAATAAGGCATAGCTTATCTCAACTCAGGAAATATAGACTTTAAAGGCATAGCTTAGGAAGTGATAACTTGTAAGACATAATTCAGGAAGACATAACTCATGACTTATCTCAGGACTTAAAAGGCATGGACACTTGAAAGGCATGGAAGCCTATCTTAACTCAGGAAATGGTTGCAACATTTGTCTGCATCTGAAAAAGAGCAAAAATAGTTTCTCCCTTTAACATGTCCTTTAATAAAATGCATTGTTTGGGTAAACTTGTTTTTTGTGTGAATGACTGGGCATAGGTGAACTCAATATAATTCTTCATTTCCCTCCAGCTAGAACACCTTAATATTTATTTTCTCTTCTTCTTGATGTCACCATTCCATCAATGAACTTGCTGAGAGAGAAGAAGGGAAGAAGAAAGGATTCCAGGAAACAAGGCAGTTCCACCATTTTACCTTTTCACTGCTGAACCTCTGGAGTCCAGCCTTTTGTTAATGCTTTAAGGCACCAATGATATCCAGTCTGTAGTGGAATGTAGTACATGTGAAGGATTGCTTAATGTAGCTTATGCTAGCTGAAATGGATAAACATTACTTTTGCCATGGAGAAAGAAATGTTAGATGGAGTGGCCCTTGAAGATGAGTTGGATATATGGAGTGAGGACATCAAAATGCATTCCTCATTTTTTTTATTATCAGAAAGAGGAACATCTTCCAATAAAACCAAGAAGGACGTTTGGCTCAATCCCAACACATGATTTCTCTCCTCTCCTCTCCTCTCCTCTCCTCTCCTCTCCTCTCCTCCTCTCCTCTCCTCTCCTCTCCATGGGCCATGATTCTGAAAATTATTTTAAGAGGAGCCTCCAGCAGAATCTCTGCAGTGTCAGCCTCAGGAAGTATAAACCCAGCAGTCACCTGAGGCTGATCAAAAAAGGCATCACCTGAACAGATGGAGCAGTCAAAGGATTATTACATAAGACTGCCCAGTCCATCTGCCACATCAGTTAGAATGAAGAGAACAGCCAAGACATTATGAAACTTCTTTAGCAAAGAAATACATCCTTTGATTAAAGGCAGGTGGCTGCAACCTGAAACTGTGGCTGCCCAAAATACCTATCAGACATAGACACTTGCAAAAAATCTGATCAATCCTCCTACAAAAATCCAATCAAAGTTCCATCATTATATTCTGAAATCCGGAAAGTCTCATATTCAGAGCAATGAAGTAAATAGTAATTTGAAAAATGGAAGTTGTGTTGTAAAAGATAAAGAGCAAGAGATGTCATCTCCCTCACCATGCTCAACCCCCACTTATCCTGTATCTTTATCCATGATCTCTATGCCTGCTTGCTTGATCTACATACCAGATTAATCCTCAATAGCATTTCTAATAGTTCACTATGACATAAATATTTGCCTTGATCAAGACTCAGAGAGGTGGGACCCACTCTGGCCAAGCTTTTCAAAATGCATGTTCATGGAGATCTATGGTCCTCCCCAAAGTCTGCCCCTTTCTCCTGCTGTCACCCACCTTCCATGGTGGAAATAGTTCCTTCAGCACATGGACAACAATTGTAGCAGCAGATGGGCTTCCCTTCCTGAGCCACCTTCATGAACCCAGCAGGGCAGCTTTCCACACACCTGGAAGAAGGCATGGGCTGGCCAGAAAGAGGGGAAAAATAATATCCACAACATGAATTATTTCCTAAAAGAACTAAAAGGAAAAGTTTGGGGATCTTCAAGTCAAGGTTTAACTTTGCTAAATTCGAAGCCTACAAGAAATTTTGACCTCTTCAAACTGATTTGGTTGCTTGCTGTTTGCCTATTTATCTTCTCTTCTAGTTTTTCTCCCACTACAATTTTATTTTAAATTCCTTATCTACTGAAAAAAAAGTTGAATGGATTTATGCTTTGACAAAATCAATCACTTTGTCCCATGATATAAAACTAGCTTCCTTGTAGAAGTTTAATAAACAGTTAACTGGAATAGTTAAGCATTTTTTTCTCATAGACACCTGAACATCTAACGGGAAGTTGTTCCCTCTGTGGGAGAATTGAGATGGCATCCCAAGTCCGTCCCTTCCCCAGTTCTGCAATCCTCTTGGAAAGATCTTCAGAAAGAACAGAATAGTCTTCTCCACACCTTGTTCAGCAGTTCCATCTTTGCAATTGCATTCTGGTTCATCCTGAACTTGAAATCCAAGGATCCCACTCTTTCTAGACTCCCAAGTGTCACTTTGATACTAGACATATTGGGAAAAATCACCGTGTTCACAATGTCCAGGTCTGCTACCAGCTCTCCATTCTCATCCAAATACACCCCATAGATGGAATTATTATAAAACTGAGCGGTTCGAAGGAAGGAATGAAGCTAGAATGGGAGAGAAAATGGGCAGTGTTACATAGGACAAAGAAAGCTCTTTGATAAGAGGCCTCCATTTGAGCTGGCATGAAGAATCTGTATGAGGAATATAGAATAAAAATCTTGTTAGAAAGATGAAGAATGGCCTGGAAAATAAGGATGGTGAAGGATGTTCTTTATCTCTTCCATTCACAATTGTCACTGCAAACTTTGGAAAACCAATGGGAAGTAATCAAAGCAAAGGATATATCCAGTATGAACTATTGAGGTCCAAAATTAAAACTCTAAAGGAAATGGATGTTGTGCACTACAACACTGAAGAAATTTTGCTAGTGAGGTCAAAATGAAATCAGATGCCCCACATAGAAACAATGTTGTAAATAACTGCTTTACAGGTCAATGGGCAGATAGGAAGAGAAAAATCTTTGTTCACTTTGAGGATGACTGTGGGGACCTTTGCTCTACTAGTAGATTATGCTTATGAAACTCTGCATTGAGGTGACAGATGGGCAACTTGCCATAGAGAAGAGACTCCAATATCTTCATGGTGAAAGATGATCTCTGGTGCCAGTTAAGGTCACCTCCTTCAATTTTAAAGAACATCTATGGAATATTTTGTGGAATATTATTCACTCTTGTTGCTTTCAGACTTTTCCCAGTCCAAGCCTTCATCTTCTCACCTGACCTTAGCCTGCTTAGCTTTTGGGCCCAAAGAGGCTTCTCCATAGGCTGCTGCTTGATGAGAATCTTTGTTATCTGTGATTCTACTGAGAGTTTTGAGCCAGTGAAGGAAAATCAAAGGGATTTTTAGCCAAAGAATGAGACCCACTCTGGGTAAAGGCTGCTTTGGAGCAGAAGGGCAGCCCAGGAAGTGAGGGGGCCAGAGATGCTAGACAGCTTAATATGCACAGCACACTTTTGTGAGGTACATGGTAATGGTTCTGCTTGTAAAAAAAAAAAGAATCAAAGAAGAAAGAGTTGGAGGAGACTTCTGGTTTTGGTCGCAATGCAGGCAGTCGCACAAAGAGTTTTGTTCTCTTTGCTGGCCGGTTTCCCCCCGTCGGTAGACCCTGGATAGGATCGAAAGTCGCCCTGGAGGGACGACCACCGTTGAGGAGGCCACTCGTTGATGGTTGAGGGAGCAGCAGCTCCCTCTGCGGTCCGAGACAGCTCCTTTGGGCCAACGGGGAAAAAGAGATTCTTAGCACTTAGCTGCTTCAGCCAAAAGTCACAGCAACATCTAAGCGAAAAGAACCACCGTGGGTGATCCGGGTGAGACCTTTCCTTCCCTCTTGATACCCTATTTATCTTCCTGAGAAAAGCTTCTAGAATTATTTCCCTACTTTCAGAAAGCAGCGTTCGGATACTTGGGAAAACGAGCATTGAGAAAAATAACTAATTTTTACTGACTATTTGAGCTGTTGGATTTCGGGGATTCTGAAAAAATCCTTATTGTGAAGGTGGATTTTTTTTTCTCTTTGCCTGCTTGTTTTTAGTCTAAGTGGAAGACTTTAGGGAGGGGGGTGGTGGAGTGTTTTCCATCCTCCCCCCTTCTGAACATTTCTGTTTCTTTTTTAAAAAAAATTCGGCTGTCTGGGCGGTGTTTTGTTGATTGAAATGGCAAATCACTTTCACTTTGCTTGGTTGGATGTGTATTCAGCTTAAACTTGGCGTGACACCCAGACATTCCTATCTGTATTGAAACCAGCTGAAAGGCTTCATGTTTTTTTTTTTTTTTGCTTTCCTTGGCTTTCTTCTAGTAGTTTACTTTGACTTTATAATACAAAATATATTTCTTAGAAAAATGGACTTTTCTTTTTTTGGATTACAAGATAATAATTGACTTTTAAGGCACCTTTTTTATTACTATTTTGGACTATAAATTGGATACTTATAATACTGATTTTGATTTTTCTGCCTTTATCTCTTTGTTTGGCTTGACTTTTTTATTTTTTCTTACTCCTGTGTGGATATTACATTTTATAATTTTGCTACTATAGAATCTCTATTTGGCCTGATTTTTTTGTTTTTTTTCTATTTCTGTTTGGATCCTATACCTTATACTATTTCTACTATAGAATTTTTATTGTTGTATTTTAAGCTGAACTTTCACTAAAAAATTAAGACTACTTTATTATTGAAATGGAATCTTACCCACAGCTTGATTATGGACTTTTACTAGAAAAATTTTTGGAACTGAAAGAACAATTTAGAATGGACATGGAAGATGATGTTCCAGAGTTAAAAATTGACTCTCAAACTTTGACTGACCAATTTATAGATCAAGGAATAATAGAGGAAGAACAGATTAACCCTAAAGAGGCCGATATGCAACGACCACAATTCAATGAGATGGAGGAAATATATCTACAATCTATTGAAGAGGAACCAATCAACACAGAGAAAGAGATTATATCGCAGATGCAAAGTATGGAGATTCTTGATGACCAAAGGCAGATTCCAACCAAAACACTTATAATCCTAAAAGCAACAGAAATGGACTTTCAAAAACGAGGCATCGAAAACACTGACAACATGGACAAACAACGAATAACTATTATACTGATTAAGACCGACTATATAGTGCAGACAACACTGGAAAAAAGAGAAGAGGATTACGATCAGACTCAACTGTGGAGACATATGGATAACCAAATATTAAGATTTCATGACTCAGAGGCTCTTTGGTGGAAACCTGCTTGGCACAAAAAGAAAACTAGAATTAGGTTTTAAAATGGTTAAAACTTTATTTGACGGGTTAAAAAGGCTTTTAGAGATTTTGACTGAGTTAATACTATTGAGATGAAAACTATGGATTTGACTATGGTTGGGAGGTAATTTGACTATGGTTGGGAAATTTAATATGTGGTAAATAAAAAGTAAATAGATGAAGAAATAGAATACAGATTGGAAATGAAATAAGGTGTCTGGTGGAATAATATTTTTTCTTTTTATAAGTATAATGATTTTGATAGGATTTAAATTTTAGGTAAGGAGTTAAAAAGGGGTTTTAAGATTTATAAAATATATATTTGAAATAGAAAATATATACTTGATAGAGTACAGGAAAGAGAATATAGTTGGGAAGTATTAAAATATAATAGTTGATATAATATGTATATTTTAGAAATAATTATTGTTTGATGGGAAATTGGGAGACCCAAAATGTAACTTATGTGTTTATTTTAGACTAAAGTGGAAAATGGTAATTGTAAAATAGTTAAACTTAAAACAGGATTTTGATTGATATAAGTGAATTAGTATTGATATTCTTTTTACAATGATTAAATTTATTTAGAAATGTATTAATACTAGGTTATAGCCTGAGGGAAATAGAGAAGGAACTTTTAAGGAATTATTGAACTATTTATGTTTGATTATATTGTGTTGGGTTTTTTTGGATGATTGATCACCCTATCTCCACGTGGATTCCTAAAGCACTTTGTTGTAAAACAAAAAAATATTAATAAAACTTGTTTTATAAAAAAAAAAGAAAGAAAGAAAGAGGTGGAGGAAAAATATTTTTTACCAAGAAGCTTGTAAAAAGAAATTGGAAAGAAAGGAGCAGGGTGAAATGAATTGCAGAAAGGAAAGGAATGGAAAAATGGCATTTAATGCAATTTTTATATTCAGAATACAGTATATCTATTGTCAGGTTCTTACAATTGTAACATAGATTCTCAACTGCTATGGAGAGCTGTGCAATAGAAAATACGTACCTGCCATGCCTTTAGCGTTGGAGTTTTCACATTTTTACCAGTTTTAAATGTGTTCCTGGATCTGGACAAATAAACTGCTTTTAAGGCCTGTGCCACAGCCCAGATTGTGTTGTAAATGAAATAGTTGTCCTGAATCAGGATTGAATCCATCTCCTCTTCCTTGAGAGTTTCCAGGTCTTCTCTCTGCCTGCACCGTCTCCAGATTTTCACCGAAAAGGCATCGTTGGTGTAGGAACACAAGAAGGAGGTCTCTACATAGTGTCTCATAAAAGAATTAAAACTCAAATACCCACCATAGTTTACAATTTGATTTTTCATCATAGGAAAGGAAAATATGCTATGGATATATTCAACAGGAAAAGATCTTTTTCCCAAATAAATAGTGAAGTCCCAGCGGATTGTGGTGATCAGGACTTTTCCTCTAAGAGGTTCAGTAAGCGTTTCAAATATCAGATCCATAAGCAAAATCCCTACATTTATTGAAGTCAAGTCTGCAGCAAAAATAAAGACATTCACCTTTCTCCAACTGAGGTATAAAGGCCAGTGTATGTTCGCTTTCCGAGAAGCTGGAGAAAAGGTTTGTGATAAAACTGGGCAAATACCATTCCTGATCAGCAGGGAAGTCAAGGTCCTCATGAACTTTTGTCCATTCTCAGTGTCTGGAGCCAGGAGACCCACCAAGGTCCACCTGAAATGGAGGACCAGCTTCACCATCCCTGGGTACTGGACTCCTTCAGCGGGGAGCATTGGGTAGAAGAAAGGATTTTCATCACTCAGAACCTGGGAATCAAAACCATGATTGATCTGAAAAGGAAAAAAAACCCTTAACTTTATTTTTTTGGGAGATCATAAAAACAAAATCTGACTCTAAAGGAGGAATTGTTCCACTCCTTGCAATGAAGAACCTTTGATAGGGGGTCTCTGGTCATTCTGCCTCACATTGTTTCTGTTCTCTCTTCAGTGCAGCCTTTGGCTGTTGCAAATAGCCAGCAGAGATGCACAGTCTGCATTACGAGTGTGCCAGGGAGGAGATGTCTCTGCTCAGATCCTGCTTTTCTGTTTGACAGAACCTTCATCCCTACTTCATGCAACTCCCATAATGGAACTTTGTTCTTCATTAACAACAGAGGATGTCTGGCTCTAAGTTGCATGCCTAAAAATGGTCTTCCCAACAAAGACCCACCTGTGGGATTTTGTAGGTTCCCAACATGGTTGAAATCTGGAAGGATATGTCAGTATCAGCCCCTTCAAGAACAGCCACTGTGTTTTCCTGCCTTCCACAGCTGTAGTTGGGAACATTGGCCTCCCCCTCCGAAAGCAGGTCCAGCGAAGCCTCTGAGGTCATTTGTGCCTTGAAATAATTGTCATAGATGTTGTATCCCAGGGTGACATTGAACGAAATGTAGGGATTCTTGTTGATTGCTTGGATTGCAAAAAGGAAGGACAGCATTTTCCAGTACTCTGATAATGGTTTCCTGAAAGTATGAATATATTAGGACATAACCAATGGAAGCGGCATGTTATTTAACTGTTATTTCAACAATTGTGTTTCTAATTCACCTAAGGCTAAGAGATTTGGAGGAATTTTCAAATCTCAAAAAACAAACAAACAAAAAACCCTCACCCATCTGAACGGAACTCTGGGATTCTTTCCATTTTTCTTTTATTTTTGGATACTGAATGCATATTTTGTCTGACTTAGTTATTGTTATTGTTAGCTTTCTCTAATTCTTTTTTAAATTTATATTTATTAAGAATTGTTTAAGAAAATGAAACATTAATAGAAAGAAAGAAAGAAAGAAAGAAAGAAAGAAAGAAAGAAAGAAAGAAAGAAAGAAAGAAAGAAAGAAAGACAGAAAGAAAGGAAGGAAGAAAGAAAGAAAGAAAGAAAGAAAGAAAGAAAGAAAGAAAGAAAGAAAGAAAGAAAGAAAGAAAGAAAGAAAGAAAGAAAGAAAGAAAGAAAGAAAGAAAGACAGAAAGAAAGGAAGGAAGGAAGGAAGGAAGGAAAGGTCCAAGAAATTAAAAAAAAGAAATAGAATAAAACCTGATTTCCCACCCTCTTTTCAACAGATATTTTTTTTCATTTCTACAAATTCTACATTTTTCACAATCTAGTCCTCCACTGTGAGAATTCAATGATTCTTCCATCATTGGGGATACAATAATCTTGCCACAGTTACCATATATAAACACTATGAATGTTATCTAATTCTTTGCTCAGAGGTCCCAATTAAAAAAAATCTGGTTTCTTCATGGTTTTTAGCCTTTCAAATTCTTTGCCTTATTGTGTTAATTTGTATCTAAAATGTCTGAGCTTTCTCACAAATCCGTCCTCCAACATAAAATGTCTTCCCATGCTTTTCAAAATTCCTGTTTTGGTCTGAAATATGCTTACACATTTTTTATAATTTCTCTGATGTCCTATACCAAGAATATATTATTTTATTTTTTAAAAAACATTTTCTTATCCTCTGACAGAATGTAAACTGAATGCCAGTTACCCAAATTCTCTCCGTCTCTATTTGATATCAAAAATTAATAGTGCATTCAGTCATGCACATTTAACCTGTTCATTTTTTGTTTCATGTCCTTAAAACTTTATATATGTTTGTTATTTCACGTTCTCATTTGTACATAATTCAATTTCAAATTCAGTTTTGGCTTACTCCTCATCTTGTCCGTATTCTTGCTGTTGTATTAAGATTTCAGACTGACTGTCAATCTCCTTCTGTACCTTTGTCAAATTGGAAGTGTGACCTATTATTCCACATGAAATGTACAATCATTAAAGGACACATACAGACAGGGACACCCAAACAACACATAAAATGAACAACTATGATTATTAACAAATGGACCATCTCTCGTCCATCCACAGTCCAACTCTTGCTAAGAGGATGTCAAGAAAAGCAGATGCTGCTTCTTCAAAGTCAAGAAAAACGGAAGATCTCTACTGATTATTTATTTGAGAATTTCAGATCAGGTTCATCAGCTGAAAAGCATGAGCCAAGGATGAAATGAGACAGAAAGAGAGGAAAAACTAGCAGATCAAAGAGATCATTCATTATAAGACAGGCGACTGAACCTTTAGAATTCAGGGTGGAATGGAGAGGCTCTAGTTCTATGCATGAAATTTGACGTACAGAGAAATTTGAGTCAAAGGAGATTTGTTGAAGCTTAATGGTAGAAGCAGCATCCTCCTAGCAGAGACAAGGCCACCAATGAGAAAGTCTCCTGGCTTGTAATAGTTCTGTGGGTGCACCTCGTCCCTCTTCAGAGTCAGGAGGCATTTGGCTCTGAGACTTGCCAGAACTTCCTGGGGCAGCAGAAGCAGCAGAAGAAGCAGCAAGACTTGTGTTCCTGATGGAGTCTCCAGCCTTGCTTTGAAGACACAGCAATATAAAGAGGTGGAAGAAACCAGAGCCCTCTTCCAAGATGGTAGCTCCAGAGGTTTCCTAATCCAGACAGAGTCCAGACAAGCCTTCACATCTGCAGCTCCTACCTGTCTTAAAATCCTTCAAGGTTCTCTCTTTCTCCAGGGCCATTTATGCCCCCAAGATTTTTCAGTGCAGAAACATTAACCATCAAGGCTTTGATATGAAATCAAAGGGGAAGCATGTTATGGCTGTGTTTGTGTGATGTCTGAAAGCAATCCAAAATGTATTTAGAGATTTAGCACCAAGAGAAGAAATAAATCACTATGATTTGGATAATGGCCACAAAGAGAGACATCATCTGTCTGAACTCTCAGTGAGTCAACAAGCAGGTGCCAATTAGGAGGAGTCACAGATGGGGTGAAACTCTGAAGATGAGACAAGGAGTGAGATGGGAGAACTTTCTCCCAAACATCCGTTAGAAAATCTCTTGATACATTCCAGTCTCAAGAGAGACTTTTGGGATGAATCTGAAATGTCAATCCTCAGTATGGAGACAGTCAATCCTGATTTGTGGTGGATTTTGGCTGCCTTTGTTAAGAGATGGGTGGCTGCTCTTGTTCATTGACTACTTCTTCTCTCTTATCATGTACCAAACCAGAACAAAATCCCTGAATTTTTTTTTTTATTCAATATAATTGTTAAAAGTTTGTTTTCAGATTCTGCTACTGGGCCATTTCAAGACATCTCACAGAAAGTGGTTCTGGGCAGTGTACACAATCCAGTAAAATAATAAATACATCTGAAGGCAGCTCTGGCTGAGTTTGAACTACCTCCTGTCAGGATGGTTCTGAAGAATGGAGGGTATGAGATAGAAGAATGAGAGGATTGTAAAGACAATTTCCTCAGGGGTTTTCTCCCTTTGTTGAGTCAGTTTCCTGAGCCTGGAATTTCCCACTCAGCATAGAAGACACAGAAGCTTATTTTACCATGTTCAAAAGAGTTCCTACCTCTTGTAAATGGCCTGAGAGTGAACGGGTTGCCAGATTTGGTATGTTTAATGGGAAAGGCCTTGAGAGCTTATAGTAGTTCTTCCAGCAAGAGAAGGAGTAGAGTACTGTCATGTCAATGAGATAATCCTATATAGATATGATGCCTTCCTATAGGCAGAATTTTAGGAGCCACACCTGTTCTGTTCGCAACGCAGACATGAAGACGAGGCAGTTTGATGCAAAAGGTGTTCTTTATTGTGCATGTGCACTGAACAGAAGCATATAGCTAGATTGAACAGAACTAACACAGAATCAAGCACTAACAACAACAACAACCTGGCCACTCTGGCCACTCCTTCTTATATTCCCTAGCCAGGGAATGCTCAGCCAATCGATGCAGGCTATTCTCCCGCCTCGTGCATGCGCACAAGGCTGGAGACAGCCTGTCTGGGTCCCGGGCAGACACGTGGTCTGTCCGGGTCTCTGCAACTTGTTTCCAGTCTTCCTGGGCCTTGCTGAATGACTCAGCAAGGCCCAGCCTCTTTACAGACTTTCTGAGCCTTGCTGAATAACTTCAGCAAGGCCCAGTACATAACACCCCTCCCCTCTTGAATGAATCACAAGGGATTAACACAATATACACAGCAATATAACATCGGCCGGCCTTTATACATACAACTTTTTACTTTTACAACCCTATACATATTTGTTTTCTCAAGGCGAGGTTTATTAACCCTCATGTGTATACAACAGAGACATTACATGGTCCCATTTCTTAAGGGGACCACTACCTCGCCCCCATCTGTGTGGAACCAGATTGGTCCAGTTATAGTTGCACTATAGAGGTGTAAAGGTAGGTATTGAGTGTAGAGGTAGGTATTGAGTGTAGAGGTAGGTATTGTCTGTAGTAGGTGCCTGGAGTGCCTGTTAGGTGTTACACTAGGCATAGGTGCCTGGAGTGCCTGTTAGGTGTTACGCAAACACCTCAGGGCTTTTCCCCCAGACAACTCAGGGGTTCCCCCTGACAGCTGACTGGCTGGATCCGCTAAACCCAAACCAGATTTCCTTGGAGGGGTCGAGTTCCCCGAGTTCCTTGGTGGGGTGGAGTTCCCCGGCAACCTTTGGAACTCCCCTTGGGAGCAATGTCCTTCGGGCCCAAGGCCAGCAGCAAGGCTGCCCTGAGTAGCCAATTTACGGCCATTTGTCCCTAACCAGGGACCTCAGCCCAAGTCAGGAGCTGTCCATGGCAAGACCCCTCCCATCTGGAGCTGTCCCTAGCCAGGGACCTCTGCCAGAGTCAGGAGCCCTCCGTGGCAAGACCCCCATCTGGAGCATTTGAAGAAACGCCCTCATGGGGAGACTGTGATCCCCACCCAATCGTAATTGGGGTCCCCCTCCCCCAGAGAGCAGAGCCAAGGGAGGAACCGTGCCCTGAAAACCCCAGCACAACTGGTTGATGTGGCGTTGAAATAAGCCACAAGATGGAAAGGGACTTGGATTCCTCCCATTGAATGAATGCACTGTGAAAGAGAATGTGTCCCAATTTCATTCACATCCTGAACATAGGAGCAGGATGGGAATGTACAAAATTTGCAGAAGTTCTTACATGAGGATTTCATGCAGGGTTTAGCATCTGTAGCCTTAGCAACGGTTGGTACACAATACTACAGTCAAAGTTGGAATCATACATTTTGCAATACTGAAACCCTTGTTTTCCCCATGACTTCAATGATGTGACTCTTTACAGTGACTAACACATGTACAACATAGGCATTCTCTTTGGTACAATAAGGAGATGGTTTTCCTTCACAGTAACATGATACATACAACCAAGTGTTAAGGTAACCCCTTTATTGATGAAACCACTTGGAGTCTCCTAGGTGCCTGCAGCCATGACACCTGTGAAACCACCCAGTCTGGATGGAAGCCTGTCCAGCTTTGTAATCAATCTGCAAGCCCAGCGAAGTTCAGCTGGGCTCTTTCCAGTAGCTGTGCATGGTGTGGTGCGGTGTGCAATTAGAAAATCAGCTAACCTGTGATGCCAGGGTCCTTGAGTGATTCTCTTGCATGTGTCTTTTGTGGTGCGCACCATGCGTTCAGCCTGACCGTTGGTGGCAGGATGAAAAGGAGCAGACGTGGCATGCCGGATCATGTTGGCTTGTAGGAATGCCTGAAACTCAGAAGAGGTAAATTGTGGACCATTGTCTGAAACTAAAACATCAGGAAGGCCATGGGAAGCGAAGATTCCTCTGAGCACCTGGATGGTCCTGGCAGTAGTAGTAGAGGACACAGGAACGACCTCTAGCCACTTGGAATGGCTATCCACAAGGAGAAGGAAGAATTGCCCCTGAAAGGGCCCAGCATAATCTATATGGACACGTGACCATGGAGTGAGGGTCTCCTCCCACCTATGTACAGGGGCCTGGGGCATTTCTGGCTGTGATTGCTGGCACACTTGACACCTCTGAACCTGGGCCTCGATATCCAGGCCACCACAGATGACTGAGCACAAGCGCCTTCATCCTTACTATTCCCGGATGTCCCTCATGAAGAGAGAGCAAGACTCTAGTCCTCAATGAGGCCGGGATGACTACTCGGTTGCCCCACAGGATGCACCCTTTAAATGTGGACAATTTGTGCTTCCTGCGCCAGAAGCTCTGGAAATCAGTACCAGGACACGTGTCAGGCCATCCTGACAACACACATGTCACCACGTGTGCAAGCATGTGATCAGTGGCAGTTTCAGCAGCCACATCCCTAGCATTGAGGAGAGATTCAGGCAATTCCTGAATGGAAAAAATGTGTACAGCAGGAGCAGGGTCTGCCTCTATTTGTTTTAGAGGTAACCTACTAAGGCCATCAGCGTGCCCCATCTCTGTCCCTGGTTTGTGAACCAGGGTGTAGTCATAAGCTGACAAGAAAATTGACCATCTCAGCATTCTGGGGGAGATGATGTGTGGGGGTTGTTTGTGAGAAGTAACAACCCCAGCAAAGGCTTGTGTGTGGGGATTGTTTGTTAGTAGTAACAACCCCAGCAAAAGCTTGTAGTCAGTATAGGCCGTGGAATGGCGGCCATCGCATTCCTTACGCTGAACTCTTAGTGTGGCCTTTCCTTGCACACTGACTCTTGAAACCTGAAAGTCAGGGAGGATAAGCTTGGAGGGCCTGAGCTGGACTCGTGAGCCACTCCTGGAACAACCTGTATTAAAGGTGTCTGCAGCAATAATAGGAAGAGTGGACCTTGTGTCCCGCTCCATAGCCAGGGGAACTCCCTGCAACTTAACAACCATGCGCAGTTGTGTCTTAAGGGGCCTGTGAGTCCCTGTTTTACACCCACCCCCACGGGACGTGGAGAAACCCACCCTGTTTTGGCTGGGGACCTTGGTACCTTTCAGAGGCAATTCATTAGGGGGCTTGTGTGTCTGGCGACCCAAGCAGGCTGATGCGATGTGGCCTTACCTGCCACATGCCCGGCAACAGCAGACGGAGAACAGCAGTCGGCTCTCCTGTGGCGACCCCCACAGCCAAAACACCGACAGAATGCAGGCGGTTGTCCTCTGTGTCCTTGCAGTCTTCGTGCCGCCGCTGGTTGAAGTCTGTCCTCGGATTCGTCTCCGGAGGCCTATCACACGACTTCTTAATGGACGGGGACTGCAGCTGGAGGGTTCTTGGTCGCAAAGTGTTGGACTCGCCAAGACGGCCCAGCTTGGACATTGCTGTGCCCGATAGCCTCATCCATGTCTCTTGCCGCAAGGAAGGAGGAAGGAATGGGAATGAGTCCCACGAAGCCAAGCCCACCTCCAGCGTTTGCATACTGGCAGGCGGCTGCTTCTCCAGGACGCCGCGCTTCTCGGAGAAGGGGTCCCACGAAGCCAAAAGCCCACCTCCAGCGTATTCGTACTGGCAGGTGGTTGCTTCTCCTGGACGCCGTACTTCTCGGAGAAGGGGTCCCATACAGCTGAGCCCGCTTCCAGCGTCTTCGTACTGGCAAGCAGTGGCTTCTCCTCGATTTCTTCCGCTTCAAGGCATGAGAAGGGGTTGCTTGCAGCCGAGCTCACCTCCAGCATCTTCATGCTGGCAGGCAGTCGCTTCCATCGGGACGCCGCACTTCTCCACTTGTCAGGCCTGTAGGTGAGTAGGCCTACTTCTGTTTCTTCGGGATTCCAAACGGCAGATCCCACCCTCGTCACCAATGTTCTGTTCGCAACGCAGAAATGAAGACGAGGCAGTTTGATGCAAAAGGTGTTCTTTATTGTGCATGTGCACTGAACAGAAGCATGTAGCTAGATTGAACAGAACTAACACAGAATCAAGCACTAACAACAACAACAACCTGGCCACTCTGGCCACTCCTTCTTATATTCCCTAGCCAGGGAATGCTCAGCCAATCGATGCAGGCTATTCTCCCGCCTTGCACATGTGCACGAGGCTGGAGACAGCCTGTCTGGGTCCCGGGCAGACACGTGGTCTGTCCGGGTCTCTGCACAGTCCCAGGCAGACATGTGGTCTGTCTGGGTCTCTGCAACTTGTTTCCAGTCTTCCTGGGCCTTGCTGAATAACTTCAGCAAGGCCCAGTACATAACAACACCTATGACAAACACAAAGGGGTTCGTGAATGGTGGGCAAGACTGGATGACCTAGGCAGGAAATGGTTGAAGCCAGAGGAAAGAAACAAAGAAAAAGTGGCAGAGGAGGTAATTTTGGAACAGATACTCCAGATCTGTATTCTACAGATACTCCCTACCAAAGTGAGGTTTTGAGTGCAAGAACACAACCCAGAATCAGGTCAATTGAATTGCCTGAGAACTACATGGCAGGAAAAAAGTCAGAGGATGTTTGGAAGGGAAGATGCAGAAAGAGAGTGGAGAATAAGAAGAACTGTTCCAGAAAGTAAGAACTTTAAGAAGCTAGAAGAGAAAATTCAAAGGAATAAAGAAGACTTTAGCTCCTGCCCAAACTAAAGGAAGACAATGGGAGGTCAGAGGGACCCATAGTTGTTGCAACTGTGGGAAAAGTGGCCATTTGTCCAAAAACTGTAAAAGAGAAAAAAAAAGGAATGGCAAACTCCAGGCTAAGTGGCAGGGTCCTTACATATTACAGAGAACTGGGTAAGCAAATGGAAAAAATTGATTTGGGAGGCAAGAAAAAAAAGGAAATCTACCATTTCAGCCCCCAGAGAAAATGACGCCATAGAGCTGAACCCAGGATGACTTTGCTGACACTAAAGGAAAGGCATCCAGAATCATTGGATGAAGCTTGAGAATCGATACTGCGACCATCCCATGGAAAAAATATATATGAATTTGGACCTAGGGGATAGTCATAAGAAAGAGAAAGGAAAAATGGAACTGTGGGAAAAGTGGTCATTGGTCCAAAGACTGTAGAAGCCAGAGAAAAAAGGGGAATGGCTGCAGTAATGCAAGGGTCTCTTGGAAAAACCATATGATCTTAAGAAAAGTTAATTGGGCCATTTTGAGAGGCTTAGTAGATACTGGGAACATTGGTGCAGCCTCATTTAGTAAACAAGGCAGCTTTACATCTTTTACAAATGTCTTTGGGCGGACTGAGATGGTTACATTGGTCAAAGTCAAATTACAGGCACAGGGAAAGGAACAGGTAATAGCAGTAGAAGTTATACGTAACTTGCTATGTAGCCTAGTAATTGGGATATATATTTTACACTTAAAGAAAATTGGACTCAGAGAAAAGGACTAAAGAGAAAGGTGACTAAAATAGTGGGAGTGACTACAAGGGCCCAGTCTAAGGCAAAAAACCAAGGATGGAGCAGAAACAGGAAGGGAGGAAACCTGGGATTCTTCCTAGCCTTCCTGATTTAATAGGAGAAGTAAGATGTCCTAGAAAAGCTTTATGTAAAAGAATCTATGACAAAGTGAAATGGAGAGGAAAAACATTCAAATATTAGCTATAAAATGTTCGGAACAGTTTGATTGAAAATACACAAAGAGCTCAGGTTTCTTTCATGTAGGTTCAGGATAGAAATAGATTCAAATACAATCAGTTACAACTGTAACATGGACAGTCAAATATTTAAAATAAAATACATTAACCTTGTTATTGCTATTATTATATACTCCAGATTTCTGCTTACATAAGCACTCCTAGCAGTTAATGGTTTAAGAATGCATCAGCTCTATGCACTCTGCCTAAGAAGGATTTTTCTGGTAGTAACTTAAGAAACTTACTACAGTTTATATATGAAAAAACAATGGCAACAATTTTCCTTAATGATCTTAAATTGGAAATCAACATAGAACGAAGTGTACAACAAGATGATACAATATCACCTATCCTTTTCTCAGCCTGCCTTGAAGAAGTATTTCACAAACTAGACTGAGCAAAAGATGGAATAAAAAAATCAATGGCACCTATTTAAATCACTTAATATGTGCAGATGATGTTCTCTTCTCACAAGACCCAGAAGAGCTACAAAGATATATACAAGAGCTGCACAAAGCAGGAGAACCATTTGGCTTAAAAATAAACCTGCAAAAGAGCCAGGTTATGTTTAATAAATTCACCAAAGTAAGAACACTTTTTATATCTGGAAAATAATTAGACGTAGTAGACCATTACATATACCTTGGCCAATAGATCTCAATGGAAGGTGATACAATAAAGGAAATTGAATGGCATGTTAAATATGGTTGGCAGGCCTTTGGCAAGCTAAGTATAATTTTCAAAAACAGCCTCCCCCTATGCCTGAAGAGAAAAGTTTTCAGTCAGTGTGTGCTACCTGCTCTAACATGTGCTGGTGAAACATGGACAGTAACCTCACAATTGATACAAAAGCTAGGAGGGGCACAAAGAGCCATGGAAAGGTACATCCTCGGCATTACAAGACAAGACAGAAAGACCTGCACATGGATTAGAGAACAAATGAAAGTATACGATATATCAACAGAGTAAAAGAATTGAAATGGAAATGGACTGGTCACATAGCAAGAAGAACCAATGGCAGGTGGACCAAGGCAGTCATAGAATGGATCCCACTTGATAAAAAGCATCCACAAAAGAGACCCGAAACAAGCTGGATCAATGACATCAGCAAGTATTGCAAGCCCAATTGGCAAAAGAAAGCTCAGGTTGGAAACATGCGGAAGGGACCTTCATCCTGCAGTGGACAGACAATAGCTAAAATGATGATGATGAACTTAAGAAACGAGGATAAGAGGATACTTTTTGTGTCAACTTTATACTTTGCTAGTAGAAAACACTAAGAGACTCTCAGCCAAGACAAATCAATTACTATTTTTTTTTATTTATATTTGGGGGAAAAAGATATATAGATATAAAGCAATATACAGTAAAAGCACTAAAAATTCTTAAAGTTAAAAATGTAGAAATTAAAATTTCAAAAAGGTGGGAAAACAGAAAAAAGAATTATGTATATTATTAATAGTCCCTGGTATACTAATAAATGCCATGTAGTATAATCAATAAAAAATATTACTGTAAAAATCCTTTGTGGAGTCAAATGCTCAGTAAATACAATTTTTTTGGTAAGCCACTTTTTATCTCCAATCTGTTGAGATCATTCTAACATTTTTAGGAATAAGGTGTTTCTTAGTCCATGCTTAGAGTATCTCCAAGATGCCAACTTTGAAAATATTTTTGAGCTTTCAATAGAGATATGTCATGGGCTCCACTTTTGCAATGGATCCCATCAAATAAGAGAGCATCTCAGGTGCCTTTAAGGCAGCCAAATAGTTTGGTCCACAATGATCCATTAAAATGTACAGACGTTGCAGATACAGTCATTATTGTGAAGACAAAATCCAATCTCAAGTCATGAGAAATCCGTAGGATAGTCATTACTTAATACTTGATGGAAAGTCAGAATCACAGCCTCCAGCCAAAGACTGAACATCAACCATTCTTTTTTTTTATGATATTTTATTAATTTTCCAATTTTACATGTGAGTATTTAAAAAGCAACATGGTGACTGAGTTAATCAATAATTCAATAACAAAATATTTAGTGCAAATCTCAGGTTACAACATCAAATATTTCTTCTTTTCCCCTTAACATTTACTATCTCATATTCAAACTAGTACATTTCTAATTATATCAATTCAATAAAGACATCATTATTACATTTATCAATAAATTTTTGGCTTATACATATCTTAATTACATTCAATCTTCATAAACAATCCATATCCTGTTATTAATTTTTACATAATTTTTAATTTCTCATCAATATTCCAATTCAACCTTTGATATCCATAATTTCCAGACCTTGGGTAACCAAGATTTCCCTTATCTCACTTCATAACAAACTATAATGCCCCAAATACACATTTTATCTATTTAAATATAATCTTGTTCTATTTCCTAAAAGTTATCTATTTCCCACCATATTAAGTCATCTACTTAATAATACAATATCCCCTTTAATAAATCAAAACCATTATATATGTTGCCTGGGTTAATCAATAAGTCAAACATATTCATGATAATTAATTTTCTTTTCCCTTTTAGATCTAATTTTTCAATATTAGACACTTCAGATCCAAGGACAAAACTGATATCAATGAATGGATAATGAGAAAATTTCACTGATCACAGGCAACCTATTCTTCATAGAAGGGTCCACATGGAGGAGAAACTGCCAATACCTGGTATGTGGAAAGAGTTTCAGGCTGAACTGTTCCCTTCTAACAAAATTCACCCAGGAGAGAAACCCTATAAATGCATGGAGTGTGGAAAGAATTTCGAGATGAGTTGCTTCTAAAATAACTTCTGTGGGGAAATTTTCCGTGTAACCATATGAAATGTGGAAATTTTGGATTCCAGTTCTTTTTTTTTATATATAAACAAATTTTATTGGTATTTTTTTATTTTACATCAAAGTGCTTTAAGAATCCACGTGGAGATAGGGTGGTCAATCATCCAAAAAGAAAAACCAATATAATCAAACATAAATAATTCAATAATTCCTTAAAAGTTCCTTCTCTATTCCCTCAAGCTATAACCTAGTATTAATACATTTCTAAATAAAATTCAATCATTGTAAAAAAAAATATCAATAGTAATTCACTTATATCCATCAAAGTCTTGTTTTAGGTTTAACTATTTTACCATTACCATTTTCCACTTTAGCCTAAAATAAACACATAGGTTACATTTCGGGTCTCCCAATTTCCCATAAGACAATAATTATTTCTAAAATATACATATTATATCAACTATTATACTTTAATACTTCCCAACTATATTCTATTTCCTATACTCTATCAAGTATATATTTTATAAATCAATCCCTATCTCTAAAAATTCCTCAATTGCTTTAACATAATCAAATTAATATCTTTCTAATTAGCATTCAATCATTATAAAAGAAAAAATGTCAGTAATATTTCACCAATATCAATCCAACTCATTTTTAAATTTAACTGATTTCCAATTTGGCCTTGAATAAACAATAAGCTACATTTCAAATCTCTCAATTTCCCTCATAAAACCATAATTATTTCTAAAATATACATATTATTACCATTATATTTTCCTACTTCCTGACTATATTCCATTTCTTATTTTACTCTAAAATTTAAATCCCATCTATTCCCAACAACAAAAAAAGAAAAATATTTTCTTACTTCTTTTCATATCTATATTCTATTTCTTATTCTATTCTTCTTTTTTTTAATTTATTTTTTTATAACAAGTTTTATTGATTTTTTTTGTTTTACAACCAAGTGCTTGGAACTCATCGTGGAGATAGGGCACTCCATACAACAAAGTAAAAAATATAATCATACATAGACAATTTGAATTACTTCTTTAAATTTTCCCTCTCTAAGCAAAGAAAGAAAAAACAAATAGAAAAAAAAACCACACACACACAATATCAATAATATTTCCACCCGTTTTCAGGCTTAACTAACTCACAATTAACATATTCCAATTTGGCCTTATATAAACATATAGTATACAATTCGGGTACCCATATAGTATAGATTATTTTTAAGATATAGATATTATTCCAGTTATTCAATTTATACTTCTCTGTTTTAAAACCATTTTAGATTCAAGCCTAAAATAATAAAACAATAATTGTTTCTAAAATAGACTTATAATATGCCTATAATCTATATATATATATATTAATGTCTCCATATTCTATTTCCTGTACTCTATCAAATATTTTTATAAATCATAGTTAAATATTTCACCAATCTCTATCCAACTCCTAATTTTAGATTTTCCAATTTTCCATCTTGCCATCCGGACCAGAATCAAATCAATAATTTACATCAATATTAACTCAGATCAAAGTCTTGAACCTTAGGAATCTCAAACATATTAGTTCTGTCAAAGTCTCTAAAAGCCATTTTTACCCATCCAATAAAATTTTAGCTCTAACTTTTAAACCTAATTCTAGCTTTCTTTTTGTGCCAAGCAGGTTTCCACAATAGGACTTCTAATTCCTTCCATAGTATTTGACCATACACATTTTTCCACAATTGAATCCAGTCATAGTCTTTTTCTCTTTTCTCCAATGTTGTCTGCACTATGTAATCAGTCTTAATCAATATGGTGATTGTTCGTTGTTTGTTCATGTTGTCAGCATTTTTAACGTCTCGTATCTGAAAGTCTGTTCCTGTTGCTTTTAAAATTATAGATGTTTTAGTTGAACTCTGCCTTTGGTCATCCAAAGTCTCCATCATTTGTGTATAAGATGTAGTATCTTCCTCTTCAATAGATTGTAAATGTGTTTCCTCCATATCGTTAAGTTGTAGACCTAGTTGTGTATCATATCCAATAAGTTGAATTTCAGTTTTTAACTGGGATTTCCCTTTTCCAAAGCATTCTAAAATGTTCTTTTAATTCCTCCTTCGTTTCCAAGATTTTTTCTAATATAAATCCATAGTTAAGCTGTGAGTGGGATTCCATTCTTCGTTTTTTTAGTAAAATTTCAACTTAAAAGCTGAGTTGCAATTTTATAAAATATAAAATCCAAACAAAAATAGGAAAAAGCAAGTACAAAAATAAAAGCAGCAAAAGTCCCAATCAATATTATGAATATCTAATTTATAATCCAAATAAATAATAGCAACTGGTGTCTCAATTATTATATTGTAATCCTAGAGCGAACAAATCCATTTTTCAGGAGAGTATACTTTGTATTATAAAATCAAAAACAGCAGGCTGAAACTTAAACAAGTTCCAAAAGAAATGCAAGCGTCTGGGCGTCATGCTATATGCAGGGAGTAGAATTTCAAAATGGTTAGAATGTTGCAATGGCGCTTTCTGGGCTTCATGCCAAATTCCGAATTAGATTGTAGCCGTGCAATCCACATAAATTTGCCCAGGAGCCGTAGCGTTTTTGTTTTTTGTTTTTAAAGTAGATAGCACTGTTCAGAAGGGGGGGAAGAAGAAGAACACTCCACCCCCCTCCCTAAAGGTTTCCACTTAAGCTGAAAACAAGCAGGCAGAGAAAGAGAGTCACAGTAAGAATTTTTTTCTTCTCTTTTTTCTTCAGGGTCCCCCGAATTCCAGCCGCTCAAATAAACAATAAAAATTAGTTATTTTTTTTTTCCACAGCTCTTTCCCCAAGTATTCAAACGCTGCTTTCTCAAGGGGGGGAAGTAATTTCTAAGAGCTTTTCACAGGGAAATGAGTAAAGTATCAAGAGGGAAGGAAAGGCCTCACCCGGATCTTCCACGGTGGTTCTTTTTGCTTAGATGTTGCTGTGACTTTCGGCCAGAGCAGCTGAGTGATCGGCCATGTTACTGGCCGATCTTTTCCCCGTCGGCCCAAAGGTGATTGCTCGGATCGCAGAGGGAGTTGCCGCTCCCTCTGCAATCAGCGAGTGCCCTCCTCTACGGTGGTCGCCTCTCCTGGGTGACTTTCGACCCTGTCCAGGGTCTACCGGCGGGGGGAAACCGGTTGGCAAAGAGAGCATACTCTTTGCCTGACCGCAGGCACTGCTACAGGAACTGGAAGCCTTATTCTATTCTTCTTGTTTACCAATTCCATATTACCATTCCAGACCATAATCAAATCAATAATTTTCATCTCAGTAGTATTATCTCAAACCAAAATCTTAAGCCTTTTTAACCCTTCAAATAGATTTTTAATTCTCATTTTTAAATCTAATTCTAGCTTTCTTTTTGTGCCAAACAGGCTTCCATAAGAGAGCCTTTAAATCATCAAATCTCCATATTTGATCATGTATAGTCCTGAACAATTCAGTCTGATCATGTTTCTTTTCTCTTTTTTCCAATATTGTAAAAGCTGCATAGTTCTTTTTGTTCAATGTAATAATTACTCATTGATTATCCATATTATCACAATTCTCAAAGTCTCATATTTGCAAATCAGGTCCCGTTGCTGTTGACTTTGTAAGTATTTCAGTGGAAATCCAACTTTGGTCATCCAAGTTCTCAGTAATATTTTCTTCTAAATTGCTTTGTTTTTCATTTAGTATGTGAGTCGTAGGGTAGTCAATTAAAGTCTGGAGGTCATTTTGAAGTTTTATAATGAAGGCATCTAGTCTAGCATTCACTCGCTCATGAAATTCATAAATTCTTCCCGACATACGTTTCCAAATCAGTTGTAAATGGGAATCTTCCATCTCTTTAAATTGTATAAGTTGCTTGTCAGTCTCTTTAAAGTTGGAATTCTTCCTCTAGTATTCCTTGTGCTGAAAATTAGTAGTTAATTCTGGAACATCATCTTTAAAGTTTTTTCTAAAATAAATCCAAAGCTAAACTGTAGGTAAACCTTGTATTTGTACTCCAAAAAAAAAAAAAGAGCCATCCATATATCTGAGAAAGCACTTTAAAGCCAAGTTAGAATAATAGAAACGAAAGCAGAGGGGGGAAAAAAAGTATCTTCTTGTGGTCAGATAGGAATGTCTGGGCATAGAGCCAAGTCTGGGCATCGAGCCAAAAGACTGAATCTACACCCAGCGGACCAAGCGCAAAACAGTGAAAGTTCTCAAGCAGATACTTTGTTGCTAATTTGAAACAGCACAGGAAAAAAAAAACCAACATGAGAGAGAAAAGGTTTTGAACTGAATAATATAATTAAAATGATTTTCCTAAGCGTAGGAATAAATTCAAATAAAATAGCTTAAGACACCTTATGTACAGAAGGGGGGGAGGAATAAAAAAAACACTCCACCCCCCTCCCTAAAGGTTTCAAGCTAAAACAAGTAGGCAGAAAGACGCAGAATTTTTTCAGGATCCCCGAAGTCCAGCAATTCACATAGTCAATAGAAGTTAATTATTTTTCCAAGCTCTTTTCCCCAAATATCCGAACACTGCTCTCTTAAAGTAGGGAAATAATTCCAAAAGCTTTTCACAGGAAGGTAGTTAGGGTACAGAGAGGGAAGGAAAGGTCTCACCCGGATCATCCATGGTGGTTCTTTATGCTTAGCTGTTCTTGTGGCTTGCGGCTGGAGCAGCTAGGTGATCGGCCATGTTAATGGCCGATCTTTTCCCTGTCGGCCCAGAGGAGCTGTCTCAGATCTCGGAAGGAGCTGCCGCTCCCTCCGCAATCAACGAGTGTCCTCCCCAGCAGTAGTCGCCCCTCCAAGGCAACTTTCAACCATGTCCAGGGTCTACCAGCGGGGGGAAACCGATAGGCAAAGGGAACAGACCCTTCGCTCGACCGCAGGCGCTGCAACCAGAACCGGAAGCCAGGATTCCAGTTCTAAGGCAATGATTGATGGGCAAAAATATGATGGTAGCAGATGGCTAGGGTGAAAATAGAGCTGGGAGAATTGAGGGAGAGAGAAGAAAGGGAAGACAAGGGATATGGGAGAAGGCAAGGAGTGGGGTAGGGAGGAGAAGCTGATCCTTTAAAGATCAAGCCAGCCGTATAGGGTCCATAAGAGTCAACTTGCCAGAAAGCCAATAATGGAAAACAAGGTGGAAAGACTTTGGGGGTCTTTTGAGAGACTTTGGAATCCTAAATGAAGGGGTGAACCTGGGAAAGATGGAAACTGAGTTGTTTCGCTATAGCTAGAATTATCTTAGGGTTTGGGCCTTTTTTATCCTTTTTAACTGTGTTCTCTTTATGAACCTACTAACGGCTGATGTGGTCCCCATCTTCAAGAAAGGGGAAAAAATGGACCCATGAAACTACAGACCAATCAGTTTAACACCAATACCTGGGAAGATCCTAGAAAAGATAATCAAAAAACAGATCTGTGAACAACTAGAAGGAAACAAAGTCATAACTAGTAGCCAGCATGGGTTTGTTAAAAACAGATCATGCCAAACCAATCTTGTCTCATTCTTCGATAAACTGACTAAACTAGTAGGCCAGCGAAATACTGTGGATGTAGTATACTTAGATTTCAGTAAAGCATTTGACAAAGTAGACCACAACCTACTCCTTGGTAAGCTAGGAAAAGGTGGAATAGACAACATCATCACCAGATGGATCTGTAGCTAGACAACATCATCACCAGATGGATCTGTAGCTGGCTGGCAAACCGTACTCAACAAGTAGTCCTCAATGGCACTACATCCACATGGAGAGAAGCAGTGGGGTACCACAAGGTTCCATCTTAGGTCCAGTACACTTCAATATCTTCACAGATGAGGGAATTGAAGGGGAACTCATCAAATTTGCAGATGACACCAAACTGACAGGAGTAGCCAACACCGCAGAAGACAAACTCAGGATCCAAAAAGATCTTGACAGATTTCAACAATGGGCCCTATCCAACAAAATGAGTTTCAATATGGAGAAAAGCAAAGTCTTATATTTGGCAGGAAAAACCAAAGGTACAAATTCAGATTGGGAGAGACCTGGCTTAAAAACATTAACTGTGAGAGGGACTTTGGAGTCCTAGTGGACGATCACTTGACTATGAGCCAGCAATGTGTAGCAGCAACCAAAAAAGCTAATACAATCTTGGGTTGTATAAACAGAGGCATAGAATCCAGATCATGCAAGTATTAGTGTGTTGTTGTTAGTTGCGAAGTCGTGTCCGACCCATCGCGACCCCATGGACAACGTTCCTCCAGGCCTTCCTGTCCTCTACCAAATTCTGGAGTCCATTTAAGCACACGCCTACTGCTTCAGTGACTCCATCCAGCCACCTCATTCTCTGTCATCCCCTTCTTCTATTGCCCTCAATCTTTCCCAGCATTAGGCTCTTCTCCAGTGAGTCCTTCCTTCTCATTAGGTGGCCAAAGTACTTGAGTTTCAACTTCAGGGTCTGGCCTTCTAAAGAGCAGTCAGGGTTGATCTCCTCTAGGACTGACCGGTTTGATTGCCTTGCAGTCCAGGGGACTCGCAGGAGTCTTCTCCAGCACCATAGTTCAAAGGCCTCAATTCTTTTGCGCTCAGCCTTTCTTATGGTCCAACTTTCACAGCCATACATTGCAACTGGGAAAACCATGGCCTTGACTATACGTACTTTTGTTGGCAGGGTGATATCTCTGCTTTTTAGTATGCTATCTAGATTTGCCATAGCTTTCCTCCCCAGGAGCAAGCATCTTTTAATTTCTTGGCAGCAGTCCCCATCTGGGATGATCTTGGAGCCCAGGAAGATAAAATCTGTCACTACCTCCATTGAGCCCCAAAGCCGAAAGTATTAGTACCACTTTATAAAACCCTAGTAAGACCACACTGGGAATACTGCAGCCAATGTTGGTCACCATATCAAAAGATGTTGAGGGTTTGGAAAAAATTCAGAGAAGAGCAACGAAGATGATCAAAGGCCTGGAGACTAAAACATACAAAGAATGGCTATAGGACTTGGGTTTGGCTAGTCTAAAGAAAAGAAGAAATAGGGGAGACATGATAGCAGTGTTCCAGTATCTGAGGGGCTGCCACAAGGAAGAGGGTGATGCAGTTAGAGACCAGTCATAGCAGGATGCAAAGATGTCTGATTGCCTTCGCAGTGTTTATTGCTTTTATACAGTTTTTACAAGCAGCAAAGGTAAAAGGGAGCAACAGCATTTTATTGGTTAATTCCCCCCGCCAATCCTTAAGAACATCCTGTTGTTGTAAACTAGGTGAGATCATGTACCAGCCAGGGGTAGTTTTCTGCCTTATCCTGGCGATATGAACTGGGTGAGATCATGTGGGAATTTGAGGCACATTTGAGGTAGGCAGTTTGCTGCACACAACCTCTACATGACTTCTATCTCTACATCTCACTCTTTTTTGTTTGTTAGACAATGCATCGTCATAAGAGGGGTGAGTGAAAGGGTCATAATCAGGAGAGGAAAATCCTTGCAATTGCTTATGCAGGGCATAAACCTGACCCTGAGGCAATGTAGGAGGGGGTTTGGGGCAAAAAGCTGTGATACATATGTTGCAAAAGGAAGGAAGACACTGAACAAAGCAGCACCCACCAATCAAAATAACACAAATAATGATTAAAGAACGTATGACATTTCCCAATAAGCCTGTGGGCAACCAAGCCCAAAGGCTTTCCCACCAAGATCTTAAAGTATCAATTTTCAAATCAGAGGCCAAATTGTGTAAAATATTGAGCTGGTGCTGGATGGTTCGTCACTCATCCAAGATGTTGAAACAACACATTCCTTCAAAACTTTCACAACCCAAATGCTGAGGCAGAAGCAAATAATCAATAGCAGCATGATTTTGTAAAATAGCCTTTCTCAAAGCTTGCAGCTCATGGTTGATTGCTAAGATAGCTGAAGAAGTAGTATTAATTGTTTTTGCTAAATTACACGCCACAGCGTTAATGTTAAGGTGAGCACGAGCAGCAAGTGCTGGCACACCCACTATAGACACAGCCAGTGCTACGTATTCCGCTTTATTAAGTAAGACTGCTTCTGAGTCACAAGTGCTATCTAGCGTGACCCCACACCGAGAACGGCTCGAGTGAAGTTGTTGTTTGGAAAGCAAAACAGGAATCAGCCGGCTGAGGCAACACTGCACTTCACTAATATTAGCAGGAATATAATTAAAAGTTTCTTGACCACATGTAAAAAACCATCCTTGCAGTAGCCAAACATGGGCAAAATTAAAGGAAGTCTCCTCAAAAGCAGTGCAGTTTAAAATAGGTGAGTTAATGCGAAGACAGTGAGGTTTTTTACTTGAAAATGTACAATTAACTACTTTAGCACATGTTATATTTGCAGGGATTGCTACCACCGGGGTATGCAAAGCAATTGCATAAGGGGGTAGATAATAGGCAGTGAACCCCCAATTAGATATAGTCCTGTAATTAAAGTTCCCATTTAATAGATATCCACCCAAGCCAGTGAAGTTTTGAATTACCGCAGAAGGGGTGCAAAAAGGAACTAAACATGTAGAAAGCAAATTTTCCATATCATACCCTTCAGGTAAGCAAAAGACATAATTTTGTGTGATGTTAGCAAGCTGCACCCATAGGTTTTGCTTCATTCGTTGTTCGAGTGAATGTTTGGCTGGGATGACAGCTGCTGTTGCCAAAGGGCAGCTGTTAACAATCAAACACAAACAAATGATGGCTAAGGAATTTGCAGTTAAAACCGCAAAAATGGCAGCGCATAAGTTCTCGGGGGTTTGCTCTACTTGCTGCTGCTGAATCACTGCCTGCGCTTTGGTGGTCAAGTTCTTCACATCTCCCCATGTCACTGGATGACTGGCACGACAGGATCAGATTGGTCGCTGTGCCGTCTGGAGAGTCACCCTTGCCATTTCTGGGACCGGATCCAGGGACTGATGCCACGACATCCTTGGCTGGGCGGACGCAATGCACTGGAATCCACAAAGGTCCTGTAGGAGCAAGCACAGCAGCATATCCTCGTCCCCATGTAATCAGAGGGACCGGCCCCAACCATGTTTTAGCTGGTAATGCCTGATAATATACCAGAGGGGGAGGCAAGCTTGTTTTCTGTTGAAAGTGTCTCTGATAAGCAGTCAAATTTTCAATGGAAACATTCAATTGATTTAAGGTAAATAATACTTTTTGAACCTGTTGTGTTACCCACGACAAATTAGGTACTCAAGAGCCCTCCTTTTTTATTTGTTTGTGGAGGCAGTCCTTAAAGGACCGATTAGCATGTTCCACAATAGCTTGACCCGTGGAATTATAGGGGATACCATGAGTAAGAACAATATTCCAGGTTGTACAAAATTGCAATAAGGCCGATGAAGAATAGGCTGGCCTGTTATCAGTTTTTAAAGAAGAGGGCTTGCCCAAGGCTGTAATGGCCAAAAAAAGATGAGAAATAACATGATTAGCTGTTTCCCCTCGTTGAGGTGTGGCCCAAAGCGCTCCTGAATAAGTATCAATAGATAAATGAATATACTTCCAGGGAGCCAAAGAGGGAACATGAGTAACATCCATTTGCCATAGTTGATTAGAGGTGAAACCACGGGGATTAACTCCCGTGTCCCCCGAGGGGGATGCCCCAGAACATTGGGGACAGGATAAAACAATCTGCTTGGCTTGATCGAGTGGAATATGGCAAGCTTGTGCCAACCCCCTAGCGTTTTGATGGAAAAAAGAGTGACTAAAAAAAGGATGTGAAAATAAAGTGGGTAAGACATGAACAGCAGCATCAGCATGACTATTGCCTTCAGAAAGAGGACCAGGAAGGGATGAGTGACTGCGTATATGAGAAACGAAGTATAAATGTTTCCGATCTTGCAGCAGCTGCTGTAAAGTTAAAAATAGAGCCATGAGATTGGAGTCAATCCTGGGTGTGATATAAGCCCCTGGAAGATTAAAAATAAGTTGACACACATAATGAGAGTCAGAGATTAAATTAAAAGGTTGTTGAGAAAAGTGTGGAAAGCTAAAATAGCAGCAGACAATTCTGATCGTTGCGGCGAGGATTGCACTGCAGTGTAAGATATTTTCCATGTATTTTCATGAGAATCCTTGTAAACAATCGCTCCTCTCATTCGCCCTCCATCAGAGAAAACAGTAGGAGCTTGTGGCAATGGAGAAAGAGAAAGAAGTGGGCGGACAGGAAAGGAAGAAGTCATTAAACAAGCAAACCGAGGATCTTTAGGCAAATGATATGCAATACAGCCTACATAGTCAGTTAAAGCACATTGAAGAGATAAGTTATTCTGAAAATAAAATTGAAAATCAGATTTAGGGAGAGGAAGAACAATATTCATTAAATCTGTCCTATTTCATTGGCAAGCTCGAGTGCGTCCCAAAGTTATTATTTCAGCAACTGCCTGGATAAATGGTAAAACATTTTGTGAAGGGGTATGGGGTAAATAAAGCCATTCAATACAATATACTTTTTGCGATTCTAATACAGCTAATACTCCCGTAGGCAACTTACTAGTAGGGAATATCAGAAGAGTTAACTGACAATCTTTATGAGGAATACGATCCACAAACTGAGTGCTCAAGATGTCATTAATTTGCTCAATCGTGGCAAGTGCTGCAGGTGGAACTATAATGAGATCTCCAGGTTGTTTTCCTTTGGTCAGTAAGTCAAATAATGGACTAAGTAAATTTGTAGGTAAAGAAAAATATGGGCAAACCCAATTGAGGGTGCCTAATAATTGCTGCAAATTGACCAAAGAAATGACTTTGGGTAACCTCAAGCGAGGAAAAACTGGAGCAGAATAAGATTGCAACATTTTATGCCCTAAATAAAGATAGGGAGAGTGTAACTGTATCTTTTCCAAGGCAACCTGCAATCCATAGATACTTAAATCATTTTGTATTTCAGAAGGCCAATTAGGTTGTATCTTTGGGGCTCCAATTAAAATATCATCCATATAATGATATACCAAAGCCAATGGATGACGTTTGCGAAAAGGGGCTAATGCTGCAGTGACATAAAGCTGACACAAGGTGGGACTATTCAACATTCCCTGCGGTAAAACTGTCCAGTGATAACGTTTATTAGGTTCTGAATAGTTCACTACAGGCACAGTAAATGCAAACTTTTCCTGATCAGGGGGGCATAGAGGAATAGAGAAAAAACAATCCTTTAAATCAATCACCATTACCTCATGATCTTGGGGAATCAAATTAGGGTTGGGCGTTCTACACTGTAAAGGGCCCATAGGTTGAATACAGGCATTAATGGCACGAAGATTGTGCAAGAAACGCCACTTGCTACTTTTTTTTTTTATGACAAAAACAGGGGTATTCCATGGACTAGTAGAAGACACGACATGACCAGCAAGCAGCTGATCTTTAACCAGCTGGTGGAGAGCCGTCAATTTTTCATGTGACATGGGCCATTGATCAATCCACACTGGCTCTTTAACCAGCCAAGTCAACAGGAGGGCAGTAGCCTCAGTCTTCCAAAGTGAGGGTGGCACCCAATTTACTAAGTAGGTCGCGTCCCCAAAGGCTGACATGAATATCCAATATAAAGGGGTGGACTAGAATAAATAAATCTGAGTTAGGCAAATGGGCTGAAAGAAATCGTGCACTTTGACGTGCACTTTGACGACCCCCCACACCCCACACACTTGGACAGGGCTCAGTTGGCCAGGCGTCAGGCCACTGCTTGGCAAAGATCACTGAAACATCCGCTCCAGTGTCCAAAATTCCCTCAAAGGACTTACCCTGCAGCACAATGATCGGACGGGGCCGTTGAAATGTGATCGGGGTAGTGATAGCAGCTATGACGGAAGTGGCCGGGTTAGTAGAACTGAAGCCTCCTTCTCCTCTCTCTTTTGGCTCTCCCCTTGCTGGGACAAAATAAGGCAAATGCAGGAGTTGAGCAGGACTAGTGTAAATGGGCAAAATTTGGGGCAAGTTGGTCCACAATTGAACATAAATAATTCCAGTGTAGTCCGAATCTATCACTCCGGGAATAACAAAAATATCTTTTTTACCCATGCTTGACCATGGAAGGACAAGCCCTACATAATTTTGTGGTAGGGGGCCTGATAATTGGAATGGAACTATTTGAACCTCCCCAGGGAATTTAAAATTCACTTCCTCCTGCAGTATCAAATCAATACCGGCATTACCTCTTGTAGCTGCAGGAGTATTTTCTATTGTTGGTTTGTTGTCTCTGTTTGAACTGGGGCCAGAGACCGGCCCGGTCGGCCGTTTCCCGACCTACAATCACTTGCCCAATTATAACCCTTCTGACACCTTGGGCACTTTGTTCTTGGCTTCGACCCCTTATGGAAAGGGGAGCGAGATGCTGCAGACATCCCCCCCCCTGGATTTCTACATTCCCTTTTAAAATGACCGGGTTTTCCACAGTTATAACATTTTCCTTAAGGCTTGCTACCTAGTGATAAAGCGGCCACCAATAAATTGATTTGGTAAGAAGCTGTTCCTATATCTTGACACGCTTTAATCATATCTGCTAAATCAGGCTTTTTCCCCAGACCAATAATTGCCCTCCGACATTCAGAAGTAGCGTTGTCTTTTGCCAGCCTCATCAACAATTCCTCCTGAGCTTCAGGATTATCTGTCTGACGCCATAAGGCATCCTGTAGTCTGTTAATAAA